>SKCR01005117.1:0-89386 GCA_019454045.1 Zanthoxylum bungeanum | reverse complement strand
AAGATCTCTAAGCTAAAGGAGCAGCTTCAGGAGGCTAACGGCCTTCGTTAGGTTGAGCTCGAGTTCATTCTTTCCTAGTCTCATGCGTGGTATAATGCCATCAGTCAGGTGAACAGCGCAAGATGCTATCGCTTGGGCTGGGAGGATCGTGTCAAGGTTCATGTTGACATAGTTTATCAAGAAGGTCCTAACGACTATGATGAAGTGGCTGGGGTTGCGGATCGAAACTATGACTTAGACTTCTACATTCAATGTCGAGGCCTCTAAATCGACTTTCTGGATGCAGATGGTGAATCTGAAAATGATCTGGTTTTCAGAGATGCTACATAATCTTCAGACGTTGGTTCTCATACCCAAACTGATCCTAACTTGTTTCAGGCTCTTTCGGATGATGTCATTCTTTTGGAGGCTCCTTCAGTTGTGACTGATCCAGAGCTTGTCTGAAACACTCACAAAGTGGTTCATTTACTCCCAAATATAAGAATGTCGAAGTAATAAAATAATCAGGTAAGTCCATGGTTGAACCACATAGAATATATGTAATAGAATAAAATAATAATTCGAATAAAAAAAAAAATCTTGATTTGTTTGAAGTAATTGAAAATTTTAAATTAAACTGTAACAATAAAATAAAATGGTGGGGCTATGAGATCAACTTTTAATATTTCAAATTTAGAAATATTACTTTTTATAATATATAAATTGTCAATATTACCAAGTTAATTTATTTGAGGAATTAATTATGCCAAAACAAATAAAACCAGCCATAAAGACGGTGATAGTATTTGTCAATAACAAGTCTAGTAAGGTACTCAATTATGTCAAATAAATAAAACCAGTCATATAGGCGGTAACAAAGTTTGTCAATAATTAATCCAGATTTAAATTAAATATTAATCATTAAATTATAATTTATATATTATAATAAAAATAAGATTAATCTATATTTTTGTATTAAAAGTTTCATTCCTTACCACAGTAAAATGAAATTAGCTACTTATGATTTGAATAAAACACTCATAATTTTATTATTGAAAGAAAAGCTTTAAAAATTCAAACACACAAGAGCTGAAATTCCATAAATTTTCAGAGAAAATTATGAACTCTCGAGCTGAATTTTTTAAGGTGCTGAGCACCTCTATTTATAGTAGAGGGCTCAATACCCTCCATCTTCTTTCTTTCTTCTTTCTATTTTATTCAATAAAATATTAATATATATATATATATATAAAATCATGGTGAGACCTCCAGTAAAATATATAAAAAATATTATATATATAAGATCTTGGTGAATCCTCCAAAATATATTATATAATATATATATTATTATATTAATAATAATAAAATACATGTGTAGGTAAATACATTATAAGCTCATTTTGTTGTCAATCTAAACATGGTGAATGATTTTCAAGTCCAATTTGAATCTAGTTGTCACATTCTTTTTGGATTTTCTGGTTCCTGGAATTAAGATCTCATATCTCATTTTGTTGAGCTACCGAAATAGTATTTTACTTACACAATAAATAAAAATCACAATAAAACATAAATATAATTATTATTTTATAAATGTGATAAATTAAGGGGATTTATGAAATTATGTGTAAAATGATTCGTTTCTCTTTTATTAAGTATACATTTTTTAATGCTCATCAAACCCCCAACCAACTTATTACTAGTCCCTAATAATTTAAGCAAAAACTTAAAAGAAAAATTCTTATCCAAGTTAATAATTATTTTCTTTCTTTCTAAATAATCAAATAAGTAAATTCTCTTGTCGTTTTACCATTCTTCTATACACACATAAAACAAGGTATTAATCAATTCATTGTGTCCACAATATTCATAGGTCTTATTGAAAAGAGAGTAATATTTTTGTCCTAAAATTATAAAATAATTCACACCTTTTTGGCAATGGAAGTTCATTTATAAATACAAAAATTATTATTATTTTTTAATACATCCTCGATCCTTGAAACGAGTTTTGAGCCAATGACTCCCAAACCAGTTGGCTTTAGGGCACTAGGTGTTAAGCCACCCCTACAGACTTAATTGCTCGGATCTCAGATGTTAAAAAGAAGAAGTGTCTGATTTCATTTAAGCTTTCTCTTTAACCCATGTAACGAGTTTTGGGTCAGTGACTCTCAGACCAGTTGGTCTTAGGACATTAAGTGTTAAAACACCTCTACAGACTTAATTGCTCGAGTTAGAGAGACTACAAAATCGAATTTATTCGCATAATTTTTATTTTACAAACTCAAGCTCTACCGTTTTACGCAAACAATCACTGCTTGTTGAGGCAAGATGTCCGGTTACTAAGTAAAAGCTTGATTATTATTAATATCATTTTTTAAACTAACTGAAACTCGACCATTTTACGCAAACAATCACTGCTTGATGTGACAATATGTCCGGTTACTAAGTAAAAGCATGATTATTTATTTATTCATTTTATAATAAAAATATAAATTCTACTCCCTTTAGGTGCTAACTCTAACAAACTAGAGAACTTAATATTACAAAATTTTCACTTACAATCCATGATCATATATTACCGTGAATGTTAGTAATACCTGTCAAATGAGCATATGAAATAAAATTTAATCAATATTATGGAGAATTCATAAATTTAAATGATTCAAAAAGAAAGGAATAAAAATAACATTTTACGAATATTGAGATACGTCTCAAGAATGAAAACTCCTTACACTGCCATCTTTGAATAATAATTCCACTTGGTTAGTCAAAAGGTTATTGTTGGTTTGTGTGTAATTGTTTTTGAAAAGCATAAGAGACAATCAACAGAAAATATTTTTTATTACACACAAAATAACAACAAAGTAAAAAAAAAAATATAATAAAAACTTTTTTTTTACATAAAACAACAACACGAAAACGAAAATATTTTTTTTTTACAAAAAGGAAAACACAAAAAAAAAATGAAAAACTATCTAGTCAACTATCCCCTCCCCCAATAAAATTGAGACATTATCCCCAAAGTCTGAATAAGGAAAAGTAGAGTTTAGAAGACATCACCTGATTAGAGTGGAATTGACAATTGAATATATAACACTGCTACTAAAAATAACTGTTACATATTAAAACAATAAAAGGAAATCAAAACAGTAAATCATATGTACTGATAGTTGTGATCATGGCTCAAATTTTCCTCTGATTTTATGTCAAGTAATGGCTTGAACGCTCTCTATGGGTCGATGATATGCTTCCCATCTAATTTTCTTATAAATTGACAAACAGAGTCTTTTAAAGTCAGATTTCTGAGACTATATTGTTGTCTTTCTTTTTGAAATTATGTATGTAAATTGCGAATCAGTTTATCAAATCCATTAGGATGCGTCTCAAGAGTCAATGATATATTATTTCAAAGTGATTCTTTTACTCCCAAGTATAAGAGTGTCAAAGTAATAAAATAACACGGTAAGTCTGGGGTCGATCCACAGGGAATAAATTTAATAGGATAAAATAATAATTCGAATAAAAATTAAAAGGCTTAATTTGTTTGAAGCGATTAAAAATTTTTAAATTAAAATGCAACAATAAAATTAAATATTGGGGTTAGGAGATTTAGTTTTAATATTTCAAATTTAGAAATCTTACTTTTTATAATATATAAGTTATCAATATTACCTTGTTAATTTACTTCAGGAATTAATTATTCCAAAATAAATAAAACTAGACATAAAGGTGATGATATCATTTGTCAATAACAAGTTCAGTCAGATACTTAATTATGTCAAATAAATAAAACCAGCCATATAGGCGGTAACAAAATTTTTCAATAATTAATACAGATTTAAATTAAATATTGATTATTAGATTACAATTTAAATATTATAATATAAATACGATTAATCTATATTTTTATATTAAAAGCTTCACCCTTTACCCCAGCAAAATGAAATTAGTTACTCATGATTTGAATAAAAACACTTATAATTTCATAACTGAAAGAAAAAGAAATTATAAGAAAGCTTTAAAAATTAAAACAAATAAGAGCTGAAATTCCACAAATTTTTTATAGAAAACTATGGACTCCCAGGCTAATTTTCTAAGGTGCTGAGCACTTCTATTTGTAGTAGAGGGCTCAACACCCTCCATTTTCTTTTTTATTTGTTTGGTTGCCATCACCAAAAGGTGATTTATATAAATTTTGGTGGGACCTCCAGTAAAATATATAAAAAATATTTTATATAAAAAATATTTTATATATAAAATCTTAGTGGGTCCTCTAAAATATATAATATAAATATATTATTATATTAATAATAATACAATACATGTGTGGGTAAATACATCATAAGCTCATTTTCTTGACAACTTAAACACGGTGAATGATTTTCAAGTCCTATTCGAATCTATTTGTCACATTCTTTTTGGGTTTTTTGGTTCCTGGAATTCAGATCTCATATCCATTTTTCATGTTGAGCTTCCAAAGTAGTATTTTACCTACACAATAAATAAAAATCATAATAAAATATAAACATAATTATTATTTTACAAATGTGCTAAATTAAGGGGATTAACGAAATTATAAGTGTAAAACGATTCATTTCTCTTTTATCAAGTATAAACTTTTTAATGCTCATTGATAAGTGCATGAAAGTGTACTTTGAACATCACTAACTCGGCTTATTGATCAGATGTTTTAATTAGAGTCATTTTGGGCTTTGTTATTATGAAGCAATGAAGCAAGAAGAATGGAGCAATTATGCATGTTTCGGGACCTAACGAAAGCATCGGACGCACGCGGGAAGAAGCAAGACGCAAGATGCAAGACGCGCGAGCCAGCGAAGATGAACTTCAATGGCGCCGCGGCGCCCAATTCCTTGGCACCGCGGTGCCTGCACCAGATTCACGCCCAGCCAAAATTCCTGTGAGTTGGGCGCTGCGGTGCCCCGGACGCCCCAAAACCCTAATTTTTGACGTCTTTGATGCGTATTATGATTCCGAGGCCTCCCTCTATAAACCCAACTTCGTCCAAACCCCAAGGGAGGAGAAAAATAGAGAGAAAAAAAGGAGAAAACAAAAGGTAAAGAGCCACAAACATAAAATCAAGAGACAAGAACGAAGAACTCCAAACGACATGACGTCTCTCCGATCTGTAAATGCGGTTTCTGTCTTCTGCATGGTGAGCTAATCTCATAGGCAAAGTTAAAGATGAACTCTTGTATTCAACTATTATATTCATGTTATTGATTCTTGGATGAACTTTATTGCTTAAAATAATTGATAGCTTATTATTCTTTTTATCTTTTAATTATATGAATTCAGAAACTGTATTTTATCAATCTGCATATAGATTCAGTCATGCTTTTTCTATATGTGGTTGTGTGAAATCAGTTGTGACTGGTCAATGTTGTTTTATGAGTTAATCTTCTGCTGTAATATTGCTTAAGGGTATATTGTCGACGTTAGATAGATTATAACGATAACTTGTGTGTTGCTAACATAGAGAAGATGATTTATCAATTACTTTAGAACTTAATATTGTAGAATTGAATATCCTCCAATTGTTGGTTTGGGATGTGAAACCCTCAATTGCGTAATATAAAGAATCAATAGCTGAATATAAGAACTTGGTACAAGAGGGATTCTTGACGCTTTGCTATTCCTTCTATTGATAAAATCTTGCAACTTTTCGTAATACTTAATTTAAATTACCAATTTAATATTTTCCTTTAAATAAGTTATGCTAAACATTTTTACTTAAGTGAATTAGTTCCTTGTAACCTTCTCTATGTGGAATCGACACCCCAACTATACTGCGATAGCTGCAAGTATGTTTTGGGCGTAATCAAAATTTGCCGTTGTTGCCGGGGGACGGTTTACAAGCAAAAGGAGCATGTTTGCTTGATCAACAACAAAAGCGGTAACTTCGTTCATTTCTTTACTTTTTTTTATTCTTATTTATTTTATTTCAGTTTTAATTTTAGTTTAGATTTCTATTCTTAGTTTAGTCTTTTATTCATGTTTCTCGCTGTACTTGTGTTTAAATTGCATGCCTAGACGTAGAGATAGGTTTGGTAGATTTGTTAGGACTGAAGAAGAAAACTCAGACTCATAGAGTTTGTTTGACAATCTCTTTGCCACACTATCCACATCTAGCACACACAACATGAGTGAGTATGAGAGACCACCCATGCGGTCTCTTGAGGAATACCTCCACCCCACTCGCACAGCTACACAATCGTGCATAATGTTTCCTCTTAATGCACCATAGATAGACTTTAAACCTGGGATGATACATTATCTCCCAAACTTACATGGTTTGGAGAATGAGAATGTCTATGTGTACATTAGAGATTAGAAGAGGTCGTATCAACTTTCCATGACCAGTTCGGAACCACAGACATAATTAGACTTAAGTTCTTCCCTTTTGCCCTTAAGGATAGAGCTAATAGCTGATTGTATTCTTTGAGACCTAGGTCAATAGGATCATGGGGCGAGATAACTCATGTATTTTTCAACAAATACTCCCCACACCATAAGGCTATTGCCTTGAAAAGACAAATATCCACCTTCACCGTAAAAGACAGTGAAATCCTTATCAAACATAATAGAGGTATAAAGAGATGTTAGCAAGTTATCCTCACCACGGGGATGAGAGTTGGCGCCTGGTAAGCTAGCTTTTTATGACGGTCTAACCCCTAGGGTGCGCCAATTCGTGGAGACTATGTGTAATGGTGAGTTCATCCGAAAGGACGCTGATGAATCATTAGAGCATTTGAATGACTTAGTTGAGAAATCTCACACATGGACTGGACCTGATGCCATGGATAGTACTGATAGGACACACCCCACCCCTTCTAGTAGAAGCATACACCACTTTAGGGAAGAGGATAGCTTAAGGCATAAGTTAAGCTATTAACTAGAAATATGAGAGCCTTAATAGCCAAAGATAGCAAGATGATGCATGTAATAGCCCACTTAGAACCTCAAGAGGTATGTTTTGTGTACAAATTGATTGATCATTTGGCACAAGAGTGCCCTGTAATTGAAAGAACCAGGCAAATTCCCATCTCAAGCTCAATCTAACCCACGAGGACAACACATGGCACAAGCTGAACATGAGGGAGCCAATGTAAAAGTTGTTAATGCCATAATCACTAGGAGTGGAAAGGAGCTAGAGATGCAAGACACTTCCAACACTGCAGGTGCCACTAAGGATAATAGTGACAATACTCCTCAGGAAGAACAAATGACATATATCCCGATTAGAGTACCCTTTCCTTAAGCCCTTAGGCCCACCACCAGAGCTGCAGACCCAAACGGTGAGATCCTAGAGCATCTTAAGCAAGTAAAGATTAACCTTCCATTGTTACATGTGATAAAACAAGTTCCCAATTATGCGAAGTTTTAAAGGATCTATGCACCATGAAGAGAAAGCATCATGTTAAGAAAACTACATTCTGACTGAACAAGCAAGTGCAGTGATTGAGCAAAATGGCCCACCAAAATATAAAGATATGGGCTACCCCACCATTGCATGCCACATTGGTACATATGAGTTTGGTCAGACATTACTAGACTTAGGCGCGAATGTTAATCTCATGCCCTACTCCATTTATATACAGATGGGTCTTGGAGAGATTAAGCCTACATCAGTAGCCTTGGAGCTAGCTGATCGCTCTATCAGAACTCCACGAGGGTAGTTGAGGATGTCTTACTCCAAATCAACAAATTCTACTACCCAGTTGATTTTCTAATTCTAGATACCCATTCTGTGGTTAAAACTGAATATAAAATTCCTCCTATCTTGGGTAGACCTTTCCTCGCCACAGCCAATGCTCTTATCAACTGTAGGAATGGTCTCATGAAATTGTCATTCGGGAAATGACATTGGAAGTTAATATTTTTCACGTCGGGAAACAGCCACAAGATGACAATGAATGTCACCATCATACCTGATAGACACAATTGTGCCGGAAATAGCCCACATTCAATATGATTCTAACCCTCCTGGTCATCTTCTTCTTAATTCAAACATCTTAGATACCATTGACTTAACTGGACCTCCTGATATCTCTACTGGCTGTTCTGTTTTGCAAAAACATGGAACAAGAGTGTGGCAGTCACAGTTTGAAGCTCTGCTAGGAGAAATGGAGAAACCGAAGCCTTAAGCAGTTAAAGCACCAACATTTGAACTAAAGCCATTACCAAAAAGGCTTCGGCATACGTTTCTTGGACCGAGAGTGTAGGACACAGAAATCAGTGATGCTGTTCTAGGCTCGCGGCCTAGTTGGGAGTACGGAATAGCCCATGGGGGAACTAAACCGAAGAAATAACATAGAGTCGCCACCCGGTGTGAACCGGGACAAAGATTTAAGGTCGCACTCACCCCTCGAAAGGGAAGACCTCAAACCTGTTGGGTTCGGAATGGTCCTTTACTTATGCCACTTGTAATGATGTGATTTGTGCAATATCTTAACCGAATCTACGCAACATGCTCAATAACAACCTATATCTAGTTCATGTTCATAAAGATAAATCTTATGTCTAAGTTTGCATGCTTGGAAAGTAAGTCCTCATAACACACGACAACACACGGCAATCTCATGAACATATTTTAATTATATAATGTGAAAAGCAAACAACAACATAAACCTAATGCCAAAATTCAAACGCAAAACAAATAACTACTCATGCTTAAAAAATAAACAACTAAATCATGCTAAAAAATAAATAACATACTAGACTAAATCATGCTTGCATACATGTTTGGATGAAACAAAATACGTGTGTCTCTTAAGTAGTATGTGGCATTGTATACCGAGTGCAAACCGTACTACTGTCCATTCAGATTCGGCTACGGAATTTACGTCCGGGTTTCCATCCGATATACCATAAAAGAGAACACGCATTCCGTTCACCCGGAATTCACATCATGCATCAAAAAATGACTCTCATGCTATAATATATTAAAATAAATAAAAAAACGAAGAATAATAAATAAAGAAGGTGCCCTCAGGTCTAACCTCTTTTGTCGTCTCTCGAAAGCGCGTTACACGGCCGTCAGAAGGGTTGATATTCCGTAACTTTCCTGGTTCACTAATCCAATATTTTTCCTTGCTGTTTCGCTGTTTTGGCTGCTGTTTTCACTCCGTTTCGCTGCTGTTTGTGTTGTATTTTCTGGTCACTGTTTTAAGGCAACTTAGGGACTGTTTTGGGCAGTTTTTAGGTTCAGTTTTGGGTTAATTCGGGGACTGTTTTGGCGGTTTTGTAGGTGTGTTACATGGCAATTTTCGTCACTGTTTTGGGCATTTTTTGGACTGTTTTTCAGTGCAGTTTTGGGGCAGTTTATTTGGTTAAAGCGTGGACTGGTTTCGGCGGCGGTAAGGGGGTTTGTGTGTTCAGTTTTTAGGCAGTGCAGGGAGGGCAGTTTGTGTGCAGTTTGGATTGATGATATGCAGCTATTTGGGTTGTTTATGCGTGCAGTTTGGAGTGATGATATGTGGCTATTTGGGCTGTTTGTGGAGGAGGTTATGTGCGTGAAGTTTACTGGATGAAGGGCTATGTGGCGCTGATTTTGTTGACTGGTTAGGGGGCTAGTGAGTGGAGGCTGGTGCGTTGATTGTGCTAGGTTAGAGAGCTGCTTACGTGAGTAGGTTTTAGGTGGCTAATGCGTGAATGGTTTTGAGTGAGGTTAGCAGGTGCGTGGAAGGAGGGCTGGATGCTTGGTGTGTGAATGGGCAAGGCTTATGGACGACAAAGGGTGAAGGCCAAAGGGGAGTGTATGCGTGCAATGAAGGGCATAATTTCTTGTGATTTGCGTGAATGTGCTCTGATTGTTTCTTGTGAGAATATTGTGTGTATGAGCTCTAGGGTTTAGATGTGTGGTGAAGGGTTCTTTTTATAGGCAAAGGGGGTGGAGTTTACCTTGTTTGAGAAGGAGAAGGCTTTGTGCATTAATGGGATATCTTTTTAAATTAGTATGGGATAAGGAAATCTTTTAATTAGGGAAGTGATTTCATTTATTTTGATTTATTCTTTTTTAGTTAAGGATATGATTTGGTTTATTTAGGCAATGGATCCATGGGATTCATTTAATTTAAGAAGTGGATTTGGATTGATTTATGCATGTGTTTAATGTGATTTTTGTTATTTAGGGAGGTGTTGGGCGTGACTTTGGGTCTTGTTTGGGCGTGACTTTGGTCCATTTGGTGGGCTTGGATGTTTGGTTTAGTGGGGTATGGGCTTGGTGTGTATCTTGTGAGGTTTTGGGCTAAGGGTGTGCTTTGAAACGGAGGTCCAACAAGCGAACCTGAAGCTAATCCAACGAGTTAAATCCAACAATGATGTCAATTCTTGACTTTTCCCTTCCGACGTCCGTTTCCCGCGGCTTCCACAATCTAAAGAGGTAGTATCTCCATACGAGACTCATCATCGGGACTTATATGTAAAAATGCAGTGCCTACAGTCGCCCCAACTTTGATGGGACTTGTGCAGTGTGTGACAATGACAATCCTATCAAAGTACGTGCAATGTATTTTTACTTACCTGGCTGCCAGCTGCCACTTGACTTGCCTATTGTGTTGAGTTGAGTTGATTTTGTTGCAGTGGGCCCTCGACCCTGGGACGCATCCCGGAACTGCAACTGATGTGTGGGCCCTCGACCCTGAGTCACATCCTGAAAGTGATGATGTAGTGGGCCCTCGACCCTGGGACGCATCCCGGAACTACAACTGATGATGCAGTGGGCCCTCGACCCTGGGACGTATCCCAGAACTGCAACCGACAATGGGGGCCCTCGACCCTAGGACGTCTCCTAATACCGCTGAAAATGTGGGCCTCGCCCTCAAACTGATGATGTAGTGGGTCATCGACCCTGGGACGCATCCCAGAACTACAACTGATGATGCAGTGGGCCCTCGACCCTGGGACGCATCCCGAAACTGCAACTGATGTGTGGGCCATCGACCCTGAGTCACATCCTGAAAGTGATGATGTAGTGGGCCCTCGACCCTGGGACGCATCCCGGAACTACAGCTGATGATGCAGTGGGCCCTCGACCCTGGGATGCATCCCGGAACTGCAATCGACAACGGGGGCGCCTCGACCTTGGGACGCATCCCAATACCGCTGACAATGTGGGCCTCGCCCCCAGACTGATGATATAGCGGGTCCTCGACCCTGGGACTCATCCCGAAACTACAACCGATGATGCAGTGGGCCCTCGACCCTAGGACGCATCCCGGAACTGCAACTGATGTATGGGCCCTCGACCCTGAGCTGATATTGATGTGGGCCTCGCCTCAGACTGATGCTGATGTGGGCTTCACCCTTAGACTGATACCGATATGGCCTCGTCCCAAACTGATACTGATAAGGGCCTCGCCCCAAACAGATACTGATATGGGCCATGCCCCCATGTTGATACTGATATGGGCCTCGCCCCCAAACTGACACTGATATGGGCCTCACCCCCATGCTGATACTGATATGGGCCTCGCCCCCATGCTGATACTGATATGGGCCTCGCCCTAAACTGATACTGATAAGGGCCTCGCCCCAAATTGATACTGATATGGGCCTCGCCCCAAACTGATACTGATATGGGCCTCGCCCCCATGCTGATACCGATAAGGGCCTCGCCCCAAATTGATACTGATATGGGCCTCGCCCCAAACTGATACTGATATGGGCCTCGCCCCATGAGTGCCATACCCGGCAAGACTAATACTGATAATGATGTGGGCCTCGCCCCTAGAGTGCCATACTCGGCAAGACTGATACTATTGATGTGATGATTCATTTCAACATATTGTACTGTCTCTCACGAGATTAATCCTGATAGCTAAACATATTTTTGTCCTCAACGAATGCTTCATGTCAAAAACCAGAGAACCTTCAAAGTACTTGATACACTCAACTCCGATCGTCTAAATAGGTGATCTGAACTAGACTCCTAGTGTGTATGTGCCAAGGCTCTTTCACAGCTTATTCCTTAAGTAAGCCAACTCGATGATTTCATCTCGGAGAATCGGATCGGTGGGTCTAACCAACCTGGATGTCTTAATCACATTCTGCGATTACTTCGTCATACTCAACATGATATGGTATTCTTCTTTTTTCTTTTCTTTTCTTTTCATTCTTTTTCTTTTTCTTTTCTTTCTTTTTCTATTTTCTTTATTTTCTTTCATTCTTTTTCTTTCTTTGACACACCTACCCTTTAAGGTAGTATTTCTCCTCATGGTGGTCCTAATACTCGCCCATGGGTAGCTTCACGCTTATCGGTTATATGCGGTCCATTTTTTTTCTTTTCTTTTCATTGCAGAGACCTTTTCTTTTGTTTCCAACCATATCATGTATCGTATCATAAGTATACCAGGGTGGACATCCAGGCAAACGGTCATTCACTGATCCATCATCTCTTCAACTAGTCATCTTGCCAACCACTCAGGCTTCTACTGTTGAGATCCCGTAATCAAGTGCTCGTTGAGTCTAGTCGAGATCAACCACTCAGAATCCCGGATGAGAGCACATCTCGCACTTATCGTTTCTAAGGTTTCTCCCTACAGCAAACAATGTCATCACCGGACATATGCCTAACCATCAAAGACTTCTCTCTCTCTCTCTCTCTCTCTCTTTTTTTTTTTTTTTCACTCACTCCACTGGAATTCTTCCTTTCAACCGTTGATAATGTGGGCTTCTCCCATTGGGATTCCTTTCCCGAAACTGATACCGGGGTGGGCCTCAACCTTGGGACTCATCCCTGAAACTAAAACTGATGCGGGCCTCAACCCCGAGATTCTTTCCCGAAACTGATACTGATACATTCCTGAAACTGATGTGGGCCTCAACCCCGTGATTCATTCCTGAAACTGATGACACTGTATTGTTGCTGCTTCTGGTTGGCTTGCTTTTGCCGCTTTCTTCTTTTTTCTTCTTCGAAAACCTGTGAATACAAAACAAAACAAACAAAAAAAAGAATGCAAAGTATGTTACGTGTATGCATGCATGCATGAGTTTTCTATCCCGTCGGGTTAGGTCTTCTGCCAATTCTCTTGGTGACTGCTCAGTCTTCTCTTCCTCAGGCAAAGTACTGCTTCAATCTGTCAATATTGATCGGCTCGGTGAACTCATTCCCTTCCAAGTCTGACAGTCTCACTGCTCCATTTCCCATCAATTTCTGGACGATGTAGGGTCATTCCCAGTTTGGTCTGAACATTCCTCTCGGGTCTGTTGTCGACGGCTTCGACTGCTTAAGCACCAAATCACCCTTTTTGATCTTGGTAGGACACACATTCTTATTGAATGCTCGAGCCAACCTCTTCTGGTATATCTGCATGTGATGCAAGGACTTCATCCTTTTCTCATCCAGCAGTACTAGTTGTTCAAACCTCTGCGAGTCCCATTCTCGTTCATGCAATTCTGCTTCTGCTAATAGCTGTATGGACTGTATCTCAACTTCCACCGGCAGTACCGCTTCCATTCCGTAGACCAAAGAGTAAGGTGTGGCTCCTGTTGCCGTTCTCACCGAAGTTCTATACCCCCACAGGGCATACGGTAGCTTATCAACCCAATCTCTGTAATTCTCAGTCATCTTGGTTAAAATCGTCTTTACCATCTTGTTGGCTGCCTCGACTGCCCCATTTGCCTGCGGCCTGTAAGGTGAGGACTTGTGATGGCCTATTCCATACTTCTACAGCATCGCCTTTGTCTCTCCCTGAAACTGGACTCCATTGTCCGTTACTACATGGTGCGGCATACCATACCGACAAATGAGATTCCGAGCTATGAACTTTGGCATTTGCTTCGCTGTAACATTGCGGAATGATTCAACTTCCACCCATTTTGAGAAATAGTCTACTGCCACTACTATGAAGCGATGTCCATTTGATGCGTTCGGTCGAATCTCTCCGATCATATCTATTCCCCATGCTGAGAAAGGCCACGGATCTGACAACCGATGCAACTCTGTATGTGGCAAATGATTCAAATTACCGTGTGCTTGACAATCATGACAGTGCCTTACCAGCTTCGCGCAGTCAGCTTCCATGGTTGACCAGTAGAAACCTTGCCTCACAATCTTGTGGGACAAATTCAACCCATTCATGTGCGGTCCACATACACCAGCATGTACTTCTTCCATTACCTTCTGAGCCTCTTCCTTTCTCAAACACTTCAGCTAAATACCATTTTCTTGCCTCTTGTAGAGTTCTACTTTCAAACTTACGTACTGAGAAGCCAATTTCTGAATGGCTATTCTATCTTTTCTGCTCGCTTTCTTCAGGAGTTCCCCGTGTTCTAGATACCTCTGAACATCATGATACCATGGTTTCCCGTCGTCGACCTCTATTTCCAAGACCTTTTCTATCTCGTAAACAAGTTTACTCGCTATTGTCAACACCAGTGGTCTCATCACCAATTTCTCCGGATTCTCCCAAGTTGCGGCTAACGTTGCCAATGCGTCTGCCATCTGATTCTCTTCTCGCGACAAGTGATGGAATTTGCAGTCAGGGATAACCTGTGCCAGACTCCTGAGGTAGAACAAGTACGGTTTCAACCGTTCTTCCTTTAACTCCCATTCTCCTTGCATCTGTCAGATTACCAACATTGAGTCTCCATAAACTTCAACATTCTTAGCTCTCAAGGCTATCAATGCAGTCAAACCGAAGGCACATGCTTCGTACTCGGCCATGTTTTTAGTCACTCTGAACGTCAACCTATTGGCCATAGGTAGGGTTTCTCCATCGGGGTTTACTATGACAATCCCAATTCCGGCTCCTTTGCAGTTCACTGCTCCGTCAAAATACATCTTCCACCCTTGGACTGCTATAGCTTGGATTTCCTCATCGGGGAACTCAAACTTGTACTGATCCCCTTCGACGGGTTGCAACGCCAGGAACTCTGCCACGACTCGCCCTTTGATCATTTTAGAGGTGAGGTACTCGATATCAAATTCTGTCAGCAATACTAGCCATCTGCCTAACTTCCCAACTAGCGAGGGCACCGAATGCAAGTATTTCAAAGGATTCTCCTTCGCTAACACTTGGATTTTGTAGGATTGGAAGTTATGGCGCAATTTCCTGGACGCCCATACTACTGCCAAACAGATCTTCTCCACTTTCTGATAGCGGACTTCGTATGGAAGAAACTTCTTACTGAGGTAGTAGAATGCATACTCTACTCCCGTCTCATCTGCTTGTACCATCATCGCCCCCAGTGCTTCGGGTTCAATAGCCAAATAAAGTACCAAGGGTCTACCCTATCTTGGAGGTTTCAAAACATGAGGCTTCACCAAATATTCTCTGATCTTGTCAAATGCTTCCTGACACTGTTCATTCCACTTCACCGGCTGATCTTTTCTTAACAGTTTGAAGATGGGCTCGCATATTGACGTCAACTTGGCAATGAACCGAATGATGTACTGGATTTTCCCAAGGAATGCTCTGACTTCTTTTTTTATCTTCGGTGCTGGCATCTCAGTAATAGCCTTGATCTTCTCGGGGTCTACTTCTATTCCTCCCATTCCTACTGCATGGCCAAGTAACTTCCCCGAAGTTACTCCGAACACGCACTTCTTAGGATTCAGTGGCATGTTGTACTTGTCGACTCGTTCAAGGAACTTCTCCAATGCTTATATATGCCCGTCTCTCGTCTCTGACTATACCATCATGTCATCTACATATACTGTTGGGTTTCTCTAAGGTCCCAGAGATCAAATCAAGCAATGAAAATCATGTGAATACATCAAGAAATATGGCGGAATCATACTTACATTGATCGGATTAGATGCAACGAAGAACAAAAACTTTTTCCTCCAAGGTTGATGCATTCGGCCATGTCATCCATTTGTCCTCCATGGAAGTCTTCAAGCTCCAAGCTTCAAATGTTGATTCCATGCTCATGAAATTAGTTCCCTATCACCTTAGGATGACCCTTTGTGTGCTAGCACCATGGAGATTTTGCCACAAAATCTCTTCTTTGTTCTTGATCCATTCGGCCAAGCCAAATGAGAGAGAAAGAAATTGGCCATTCGGCCAAGGGAGAGAGATAAAGAAGAAAATGGCCCTTGGCTGATTCTTGTGAGGGGAGAGAGAGAGTTCAATGTGTTTTTGGTTTTTTTGTATATCTAATACACAAATTGAAAAGTCAAATACCAAATATTAAAATAATGGTATATGTCAAACAAGCCATCAAAAGCCCTTTTAAACTCTCCAACCACTTACATCAATCATGAATAGTGACAAGCATCTCATCACTCAAAGTGATGTGACTTATATCACAAGAATGACTAATGATGTGACGCTTGATGTGACTTGCGGACCCCACTTTGATTCTAAATGCGAGTGGTCCCGCAAACACTACTGGGCTCGGGTTCGTTAATTCTAAATTAACGAATTTTTCATTGCGACGTAATTAAATCAAATTTAATTAAATAATTATGCCAAGCAAAATTACTATTCACGTCGCTAACGAATTAATTCTAAATTAACTCGTTTGGCCGAATTAAAATCTAATTTCAATTCCGCGTCGAAATCCAATTTCTTATAATATATCAAATATATTATTTTATCGATTAATTCCAAATTAATCGTATTCTCTCTTTAATAATATTTTATCCCAGATAAAATATCTCCGTAATTAATCCCATATTATTTTCTCTCTCATCTAATTAATCCCAGATTAATAAAGGGCGAGTCATACGTCATCGGTGAATCTTCGGGAAGCGACCCATGAGATCCCCGGATATGTTGGCAGTAAATCCGATCGTCGGACTATCCGAACGCGTAAGTACCTAGTACTACGTTTTTACCGATTTACAAGACATGGTTGGCTTCTAGCAAAGCATCATGCCTACCCAATTCTCCAGAAATATCCTTACAAGAATATGTGATCTATATCAGGCGTAGTATACATAGTATTGCGTATTTCGATCCAGTATCGGATGTCACGTGCAAGGCTTGGGGCTGGAAATGTGTCTTCCCCGTACGAAGCACATATCGGATCTCTGGTAACTAGTCTCTATTATCGGATAATCATGACCTAGTCATATTATCCCGATGACTGCAGTACATAAGGGAACCGGTTCCGTATCCTACGTGATCATCATCTCCATTATGACTGGAGTGATACTTCAATCTCGACATCACACCTAATACACTACGATTCTCAATATACCCAGAAGAGGCGTACACAGAACCGGTTAAAGCCCTGGACGACCAAAACCAAAGTATATTGATTGTCGCAAGTATTAGGGTGCAAGTCTCAGGTTAAGACCAAATACACCTACCCTGGACTTCCATAGACACATAGTCATACTACTAATGGAATTCCGAGGGGTCTATCCAGAGCGAAGCTATTTTCTGTACCATCGGTAAAACACAACCTCCTATTACACTTGCATGAGTATCTTATACCCAAATATATGAGAACTATGCCGTTATGCTCCCATAACACGCACAAATGCAATACCAGTCTATTCCGCATTATTGATGTCCAGTCTCGATAATACTACGACTAGGGATATTTAATGATTAACCTTCGTGGATTGATACTATCTCATATCTTATCAATCCGGAACTAATCATATGGACCTTCTATTATTTATACATCTTGGTGATCTAATCATAAATGATAGAAGAGCAATTTCCTTTGTCACATAGTTAATTTGTACAATAACACCATGATTTGTACAAATAGTGATGATATGGGTCATAATTGTCCAACAATCTCCCACTTGGCACATGGCCAATCACTCAAGTGTCCTACACCCGAACTATGTACGGTTCGCTCAAACTTCTGCTAAGGAAATGCTTTCGTTAGCGGATTTGCATGGTTATCATCTGATGCGATTTATTCGATCATCACATCGCCACGATGTATGATCCAAACGAATCAGATGAATAGTGAAGTATATATCTGGATCGTTGATGAGACAATTAATTCTTTAGCCTGTGCTGTAGCCTAGCTCAGCTGCTAACAGACCATTAATTCGTTGATGAATAGTGAAGTATATTAAATGAAATTAGATTTCGACGCGGAATTAAAATTAGATTTTAATTCGGGCGAACGAATTAATTTAGAATTAATTCGTTAGCGATGTGAATAGTGAATTCGCTAGGCGTAATCATTTAATTACGACACGACGGAAAAATCGTTAATTTAGAATTAGCGAACCCGAGTCCAAGTGTGATTGCGAGCGCATTCGTATTTCGAATACGAGTGCGGCATCGCAAGTCGCATCAAGCGTCAAATCAATCGTCACATCAAGCGTCAAATCAAAAGTCACTTTGAGTGATTGATTGATTGATTGATTGATTGATGGATTGATGGATTGACTTGCATCACATCACTTTATTAAAGTGACATGTGAATAGTTGATGTAAGTTGGTGTAATAGTGTTTGGAGGGAAAATCATTTGCTTTTGGTTTTATTTAAATCAATTAAGTAATTGGTTTTATTATTTTTTCTTGGAAAATATATAAAGGCTTTTTGGAAAAGCTTTACAAAACATTACACACAACTTTCATCTCTCTCAATTTCTCTCTTCTCCTAACGCCAAAACAGTGAGTTTCTTCACTGGTTTGAACCAGTTTGGCGTGACAAATAGGGGAGCAAGAGTGGTTTTTCATGGTGAGAAATCAAGTGCTAGCACACTTACGAGTCTTGCGAAGGTGGTAGGGAGGTTCGCCCATGAGCCGGGATCCGTTAGACGAGGCTTGGAGCTCCGTTTCGCAGCTCAAAAAACAGAAGATAGTGGGCAGTGGACTGCTGCAGTTCACGCATGAAGCAGTGAGCATTTTGGGCTTCATTCGTCTCAAATCGACTCAACCGATCGATGTGAGTATTCCGCTACCTCCGTTGATGTGTTCACACATTGTTTTCATGTCTTGTTTGATCTTGGGACCTAGATAATAACCAACAGAGAGAAGGAAATTGCTTGTGAAGATTTGTGAGAACTTCTTCCATCTTGAAATGTCTTAATCTGCAAAAACTAAACACACCAAATTAAATCACACCAAATCACAATATATACAAAAATTGCATGGGTTGCCTCCCTGCGAGCGCTAAGTTTAAAGTCGTCAGCTAGACGTGACTTCTCGAACGTTAAGCTGGATCTGAAAGTGTAACACTTTCTTTTTATCGCTCAAATGATTCTCCCCAGTAGTGCTTGACACGCTTGTTTTTAACCTTGAAAGTTTTGTTGGAGTCGGGATCATATATCTCAACGGCTCTGTCTGGTAAAACCTTGGTGATCAGAAATGGACCTGACCACCGTGATTTTGGCTTCCATGGGAAGAATTTCACCCTTGATTTGTTTAACAGTACCTTCTGCCCTGGTTCCAGTTGTATGCGCACTAACTTCTCATCATGTATTTTCCTTGCCTTTTCCTTATACAATTTGGCATCCTCAAAAGGCTGTATGTGAAATTCCTCCAATTCGTTGAGTTGGTGGAACTTTTTCTCTTCTGTTGCTTGTAGTTCAAGAATAGGCTTCTTCAGTACGCAGTGCGCTTTATCTTCAGGCTCCACAGGTAATTGACATGTTTTAAGTTTGTCAGTAGAACTTTGCCTTTCATCAGAGTTCTAAACGGTACTATGTATCACATCAAGTCTGAAACATTCCTCCTTCTTTTCATTATCTGGGAAATTCATGGCCTTAAAAACATTGAATGTTACTTTTTGGTCTTGTACCCTCATGGTTAGTTCTCCTTTTTGTACATCAATAATGGTTTGACCTGTAGCCAAGAATGGTCTCGCGATGATGATTGGCACGTCTGCGTCTTCCTCCATATCAAGGACAATGAAATCTGTTGGGAAAATGAATTTTTCAACCTTGACTAGCACATCTTCAACTACACCTCTCAAAAATACGAGCGTTCTATCAGCAAGTTGTAGTAAGACTGAAGTGGGCATTGTTTCTCCAATCTGTAGTTTCCTGAAAATAGAAAAAGACATCAAGTTAACACTAGCACCTAAATCAGACAGAGCCTTACCGAAGTCATGTTCTCTTATGGTGCAAGGAATAGTGAAACTGTCAGGATCTTTCAACTTTGGAGGAGGTTTTCTCTGAATGATGGCGTTGCATTCTTCTGATAATGCTATTGTCTCATAATCTCCCAATCTCCGCTTTCGTGAAAGAATGTCTTTCATAAATTTGGCATAGCTGGGCATTTGTTTCAACGCTTCTACAAATGGAATGTTGATATGCAGCTTTTTGAACACCTCCAAGAATCGAGCAAATTGCTTGTCTAGTTTGTTTTTCTGAAGAATCTGAGGAAAAGGTGGAGGTGGAGTGATCTGTTCTTTTTCCCTTGCTTTTTTTCCTCCATCTATTTCTTTGTTTCTTTTGGAACTTACTCAGTAGTTGTTTTGGCTCCAACATCTTTGTTGATTTCAATACCGCTTTTTAACATGATGGCATGACACTGCTCCTTCCCCATGTTCCTCGGATTTGGTTCAGTGTTGCTAGGAAGGTTACCTGGCGGTCTGTAACTCTGAGCATTGGCCAGTTGTCCAATTTGATTCTTCAGTGCTTTAATAGAAGCTGATTGACTTTGAATTAATGCTGCTTGGGATTGAAACATAGCATCATATCTTGCTACTTGAGAGTCGTGTTTTGCTTCTATCTTTTTCAAGTGGATCAACACTTCTGTTATTCCTAATTCATATGCCTGCTCCTGGCCTTTGTTCTGTTGTTGCAATCCGGGTGGTGGGTTGTTCATTTGCCCTGAATTGTTGCTCAATGCGAGATTGGGATGATTTCTGCACCCTGGGTTGTAGGTGTTGGAATATGGATTGTTCCCCTGTCTGTTGAAATTGTTGACATAATTCACCGTTTCCTTATGTTGGTTGAAAGATTCTGACTCAGGTGCTCCTCCAAATGGTGAACTTGTGGATCCACCATTAACTTTCATGTTAAGAGTTTCCAGATTTTTGCAAATCACATCTAGCTTGGAATTCAGTGCTGTGTTGGCTCCAACTTCATAAATTCCTGTAATTCTTTGGATCATGCTCCTTTCTGTTGGCCACAAGGAGTTGTTGTTGGCCATTTCTTCAATTAAGTCACAGGCTTGATCTTCTCTTTTTGCCATTAAAGCTCCTCCAGCAGCAGCATCAATTGTGGTTCTCATTATTCCAGAAAGTCCATTGTAGAAGGTTTGGACTTGTAGCCATTTTGCGATCTCATGATGAGGACATTTCCGGAGTAAATCTTTGAATCTTTCCCAAGCTTCGCAAATGGATTCTGAATCTTGCTGCACGAAGGATGTGATGTCATTCCTCAACTTTGCAGTTCTGGCTGGTGGAAAGTACTTTGCAAGGAATTTGATGGCTAGAGTGTTCCAAGTTGTGATGGAACCTGCTGGTAACGAATGTAGCCAAACTTTAGCTCTGTCTTTTAGGGAATATGGAAAAACTCGCAGTCTCATTGCTTCTTCAGCTGCTCGGTTGTAATTGAAAGTACCGCAAACTTCCAGGAAGTTGCTGATGTGGGAATTAGGATATTCAGTTGCATTTCCCCCAAACTGTACTGAGTGCTGAATCATCTGGATGCATGTTTTCATGTCACACGCATTTGCTGGTAAAAGAGGAAGTACAATACAGGAAATGAAGCCGTCGACCACCGGAATGGTTCTGTCTCGAATGGGAATCGGTGGTGCAACGTTCAAAGGTTCAGGTTCCATGTTGACTAAAGCTTCTTGGCCTTCTCGCCTTTCCCTTCTCAACTGTCTGATGGTTCTTTCAATTTCTGGGTTAAGCGGTCGGAGTTCAAAGCTTCTGGTTCGTCTCATGTAGTTTCTGAGAACCTGAAACACAAGAAAACAACAATAATAAGTAAAAAGAAAATTAGATACAAGTAATGAATCTAACCTCAAAACTAATAGTGAAAGATAAATAAGTCCCCGGCAACGGCGCCAAAAACTTGACCGGTGTGTAATCACACGCGTATAACGCAAGCGCACGTATAGTTTAAGTAGTATAAAAAGTATCGATCCTACGAGGACTTAAAACCTTTGCTATTAATTTTTTATGAGGTCAAATGTTTACAAGTATCTAATAGATTGATTGTTTGATTGGGTGGTGACTTTAAAACTTAAAACAAGTAAATAAAATATCTTGAAAGTAGATTGAAGAAAATTCAAATTTATAAAACTATTTAGGGTTGTGAATCTTCCAATATCATTTAAAGATGAAGTAGTTATCTTATAGTTGGGTAAAATATTGATTTATTAACCTGGAACACTAAATTATGTGAAAGCCTATGTCGATGGTCAGACACAAATACCCAGTTTAACCCAATTGAACCATATGTCTATGTCAACTAAATTATCTGGATTCATTAAGATTAAGTTCCAATTATGATTTCCCTCGCCCGACAGGTATATTCCTATCTTGTAAGGAAATCTATTAAAGGGTTATCTATCCTCAAGGAAAATCGTGGGCTATTTAGTCTAAGGTCTTTAACCTAAAATCCATTTTCCAAGTTCATTTTAAGTTTACCTAATCAATTTTATTAATGGCCAGTTAATAAAAAGCATTAAGATTAAGACTCAATAAATAAACCTTTATATTACCCAAGCTATAATCTAACCCCTTATAAACCGGTGATATTGGATTTCATCACAACCCCAGATAACTGGCTTAGTTACGACATATATTTACGGGTAGTAAAAATTTAAATAAATAAAAGACATAAAGTAAAATACTGAAAATTAAATACTGAAAAGTAAATTGCTGAAAAGTAAATTAAGTAAAAAGTAAAAGTAAAAGTAAAAAGCAAAAAAATAAAAGTAAATTACTGGAAATAAATTGCTGAAAAGTAAATTACTGAAATTAAATAAAGTAAAAGTATAATAAAAGAAAATGATGGGGGTTAGAGGATCAACTTTTATTACTACTATTTTAGATATCTCCTTTCATATAATATATTAACTTTGCGTGATAATTACCAACCAGCAATATAGGCGGTATCCTGATTAAGTCAAATTATGAGTAGTTTCGTTAGCAGCTGAGCCCGTTCCTTTGTATTGTGACAATAACGGGGCTATAATGCAGGCTAAGGAATCGCGGTCTCATCAATGATCCAAGCATGTACTTCAACGTTTCCATCTTATTCATGAGATCATACATCGTGGCGATGTGAAGATCGAGAAGGTCGCATCAGATGACAACATTGCAGATCCACTGGCGAAGGCTATTCCTCAGTAAAAGTTTGAGCGACATGTACATAGTTCAGGTGTTAGATACTTTAGTGATTGGCTATAGGCCAAGTGGGAGATTATTGGACAATTATGACCCATAACATCACTATTTGTAAAAGACATTATGGTTTTTGTACAAATTAACTATGTGACAAATGAAATTGTTATTTTATCATTTTGTAATTAGATTACTTGAATATATAAATGATAAAAGTCCTTATGATTAGTTCCGGATTAATAAGATATGAGACAGTATCAATCCACGAAAGGTTTAATCATTAAATATCCCTAGTCATAGTATTATCGAGACTGGACATCGATAATGCGGAATAGGCTAGTGACCGGTGTGTAATCACACGCGTATAACGCAAGCGCACGTATCGTTCAAGTAGTATAAAAAGTATCGATCCCACGAGGACTTAAAACCTTTGCTATTAATTTTTTATGAGGTCAAATGTTTACAAGTATCTAATAGATTGATTGTTTGATTGGGTGGTGACTTTAAAACTTAAAACAAGTAAATAAAATTTCTTGAAAGTAGATTGAAGAAAATTCAAATTTATAAAACTATCTAGGGTTGTGAATCTTCCAATATCATTTAAAGATGAAGTAGTTATCTTATAGTTGGGTAAAATATTGATTTATTAACCTAGAACACTAAATTATGTGAAAGCCTATGTCGGTGGTCAGACACAAATACCCAGTTTAACCCAATTGAACCATGACCGGCGTAAACACACACGTATAACGCAAACGCACGTATCATTCAAGTAGTATAAAAATATTGATCTCACGAGGACTTAATTCCTACTGTTATTATTAATTATTGATACTATTTATTTACAAATATCTAATTGAGGGTGAAGAGAATGATTGCTTGATTGATTTGGTTGATTGTAGATTTGCTAAATAAATAAATAAATAAAAAGACAAAAGAAAATACTAAAGAAAATAACAAAAGACACAAAGATCTAGGGTTGTGAATCGTTCTAATATCTTTTAAAAGATGAAGTGATTATTTTATTTTTGTGTAATAAATCAGTTTACTAACCTGGAACACTAAATTATGCAAAAGCCTATGTCGATGGTCAGACGCAAATACCCAGTTTAACCCAATTGAACCATATGTCTATGTCAACCAAATTATCTGGATTCATTAAGTTTAAGTTCCAATTATAGCTACCCCCGCCCGACAGGTATATGTCTATCCTGTAAGGAAATCTATTAAAGTGTTATCTATCCTCAAGGAAGATCGTGGGCTATTAAGTCTAAGGCTGAAACCTAAAATCCCTATGTCTAGTTCATTTTAGATTTACCACATCAATCTTATTGGTGATCAGACAACAAGAAGCATTAAGCTTAAGACTTAATAAATAAACCTTTAAATTACCTAAACTATAAAATAACCCCTTATAAACCGGTGATATTAGAATTCATCACAACCCCAGATAACTAACACATAACTAGGGCTAGTAAAAAATTAAAAGTAAAAATACTGAAAAGTAAAAGACATAAAGTAAAAGCTGAAAAGTAAAATAAAATAAAATAAAATGCTAAGGTAAAAGGAATTACTTTTACTATTTACTATTTTAGATATCTCCCATAAAATAATATATAAACTTGTGATTCTTTTTCCAACCAGCCATAAAGGCGGTAACCTGATTAAGTCAAATTAAGTCCAACCAGCCATAAAGGCGGAACCAAAATTAAATTACCAACCGACCAATCTGGCGGTATCCTTGATTAGTCAGGTTTAAACCAGATTAAAATGAATTACCAACCGACTAATCTGGCGGTATTCCTTTTTAAGTCAATATTTTAAATAGTGAATATATTATTTTTAAGGGAGATTAATCTAAATAGTAACAGTAAAAGAATTACCTTTCACCATAGCTGGGGAAGTTACCTCCTCATGATAAATAGTAAAAACTGTAAAAAGTAAAAAAAAGAAAAAGTAAATTACTATATTAACAAAAGGTAATTAAAATTATTTGTAAAACTAAAAATTAAAAAAACTAAAAACTAAAAGAAACTAGAGAGAAAAACTCTCTCTTTACATCAAAGAGATGAGAGAGAATGGTGCAACTAAAACTGAAATTTGAAGCTCTAATTATAGGCCCTGCTAGGCTTCCAGCGTCGCGACGCCAAGGCCTTTGGCGTCGCTACGCAAGCTTCTATTGACGTGGCACGCTCTGGTTTGTCGGTTTGTAGATTCTGGATAAGCTGATAAGGTTACACGTGGCAAAGTGGTTGGGCTTCAATTATTGTGACACGTGGCGGCTTCTGATTGGTCGATGAGATTCTTATCCGCCACGTGTCAGATAAGGATTAGATACTCAATGATTGATGCTGACATGGCGGTGACGTGGCGACACGTGGGAAAGAGACTGTCGGCACCGTAGGATTGCGACACGTGGCACTTCCTGATTGGCTGATGATGACGTGGCGGTGAGGTGGCAATTTGACTTGGTCAACCTGGTGATGTGGCTGATGACGCGGCAATGACGTGGAGTGACACGTGGCACATGTGGCGATGATGACTGTCGGCACCGTAGGATACTGACATGTGGCACGGCACATGTTAGCAGATCGGCTGTGATGGTGACACGTGGCACGGTGCACGTTAGCAAAATCAAACTTTTCTCAGATTCTGATTTATGGACCCGGCGCACGTTAGCACTGTTTGGCGCACATTAGGCGTCGCGACGCGGAAGGTCTTGGCGTCGCGACGCGGACAATTTACTAAATTGCCATTTTGTCAATTTTTCTCTATTTTGGCCCCAATTTGCTTCCAATGCTTTCCCAATTTTATTTATCTGCAAAATAACACAAAACACATCAAAATATTCACAAAACTCAAGAAACTATACAAAATATTAGGTTAAATTAGTGGGAAATAGTGATAGATTTACCACTCATCACACCCCCAAACCTAACATTTTGCTAGTCATCGAGCAAAACATAAAATAACATAAATAAATTAACTAAGCCACTTTCGTAGGGATCACGGTTGCATTTAGCATATGCAACAAGCCTTTAAACCCCTAGGTGTCCCTAGTGGATGAGTTGTAGTCTCGTGAGGGTTTACAACAATGATACCCACAAACATTTTACAAAAGTAAAAAGGTAGTAAAACTAATGCACACAAAAGAAAAAAGACAAGCGAAAAGAGAATAAAGATGTTAGTGACTAATCAGGTGAAACTTCTACTCCAAATTACTAGTTGTTTTGTTTTATTCTAATTTACTGAATAAGTAAATTCTCCGATTATTTTTACCATTCTTCATATACATAGCCAACAAAATATTAAACAACTTATTTTTGCCCACAACAGTTATAAGTGCAGTTGATAAGAGAGTAACATTTTTGTCCTAAAGTTCTATCAGATTTCACACCTTTTTGTAGCAATGGAATAATTTTTCTTATTTTTCTGATTTTTTTCTTTGATTTTTCTCTATTTTTTATTATATACAATACCTTCCGCCTATGTAGCGAGTGTTGGGTCGGTGACTCCCAAACCAATTGGCTTTAGGGCACCAGGTGTTAAGACACCCCTACGGACTTAATTACTTAGACTTCAGATATATATATTTTTGCAGTATCTTCGATCCATGTAACGAGCTTTAGGCCAGTGACTCCCAAACCAGTTGGCTTTAGGGCACTATGTGTTAAAAACACCCTTACAGACTTAATAACTCGGATCTCAGACGTTTTTTTTTTTTTTTTACTCCATTGCTTTTTGAGATGTTTCCTCCAATTAAACTAGAGCACTGAATATTACAAACTTTTCAATTTTAGCTCATGTCCGTATGTTACTATATATGTTGATAATATCTGTCAACTGAGCATATGAAGATCCATTTTAGTCCGTTTTAAGGAGAATTCCCAAATTAAATATTCAAAATAAAAATAAACAAAAATTAACTTGTTTCGAATAGGTTTGAGATACGTCTCAGGAATGGAAACTCCTTACTCAGCTATCTCTTACCAATTTCACTTTTTAGTCAAATAAAAATGCAAAATATTTTTATAATTTTTGAAAATTTTCCAATTTTTTTGTATTTTTCGAAAAAATTTGGACTAAAAATAAAAATGACACACAAACTAAAAAAAAAGTATTGATCAACTAATTCCCTCCCCCAAACCTAAATGAGACATTGTCCCCAATGTCTTAAACAATAAAAAAAGAGTTAAGAAGGTCGTACCTGGTTAGCTGAAATCTACAGGAAATTAAAGGTTAAGATCCAGATTAACACGACGCCTCTTACCACGATCGTCCTCGGACCAATTTATCTTTGAAAGGATATGGTAAACTTATGGTTCATAGGCTATGAGTTGGTCTATTAGATCTGGAGCAGTTCTGGCAGTGAAGATGAGTTCTTTCATAGGTTTTGACACGAATCCATTTCTCCGAGCATCATCAAGAAACACACAAAGAAAATCATAAAATCCATCAACATTAAACAGTCCAAGAGGTTTCTGGTGTATGTTCAGGTTCGCCCAAGATAATACTATAAAAATTTCCTCCAATGTACCCAAGCCACATGGCAAAGCGATAAAAGCATCAGCACGGTTAATCATTTCTACCAGTCGTTCAGACATACCCGGTACGATCAGTTCCTCTTCGTTTGATGATCCAATAAGATTTGCCTCTGCCAAGGGTTTTGGGATGATTCCCAAAACATGACTGTCTCCTTCCTGTACAGCCTTTGAAACGATCCCTATAAGTCCGAGATTGCCTCCGCCATATATTAAGTGCATATTCCTTGCAGCTAAGACTCGACCCAATTCATGTGCTGCTTCTACGTATTGTGGCTTAACTCCAACACTACTACCGCAAAACCCACAGATGTTTTCAACTCGTTTTCTTGAAGTGGCTTCCATTTTTTATGTATTTCTTTCTCAACTCTGGATGCCTTCAAAAGTGCAATGACGGCTGAATTTATAGTACCTGAAAAAGGGTAAGTAATAATAGCACTAATATCTTCCAAAGGACGATGTTAGATAAACAACAAAAGAAATCTTGAAAGGTCAAAAATTCTGGATCTTGTCTACGAAAATAAATATAATTACAACAGAAAAGAAAATCAAAGCAATAATTAAGGCAACGGAATTGTGTACGCAATACGCCACTCGCTTAGTATAAATTCATTAGGATGCGTCTCAAGATTTTATTCCTTACTCAGCCATCGCTAATGAATTGTTTCTCATCTTTGATTGCCAAACACAATTCCTTCTGTCTTAAAATTCTTCGTTTGTGCTTTTCCCTACAAAAATAACACACAAAATTAAAAACTCTACAACATGTATTCATAAAATATGAAAACAAAAATTACAAAAAATTGTATGGGTTGCCTCCCTGCTAGCGCTAAATTTTTCGTCTTCAACCAGACGTGACTGAAATCCATATGTCAAGGAGGTTTCAATGTCGTTTTGGATGTCCGATTAAAGACAATCCCGTGAGCGTTGCTTTTGAAGGGTCTCTTCCAACGGTAAAGTGGCAAAAAAATTTGTTCTATTCAGTGCTCGTGCCACCTTTTTGCTCCTTGTTGCTCCAGTGGTTCCTGCAAAGAAAGAAAGAAAATCAGGAGGTCTCGTATGGTGCTTGACTTGGAATGGGAGTTCCATTCTGTCAAGCTTCTAAGCGATATCTTTGATTTGTACTCCCCAAAACAGCGATGTTTCTCCTGAATGCTCTGGATCTTTATTAAGGTCAGACATTTGCTCCTCTATTTGCTCTGCTTCTTGTTCCACATTTTCTTCACATATGTATTGTAAAATTTTTGTATTCAGCTCTTCATTTGTCATCTGTGAGATACATGCTTCAAAATTGTCAACCTGAGGATGCAAAAATGTTTCTGACATTAGGTTTTCATCCTCTGATACGACTGGAATGGATGGTTCAGATAGATCTTCTTCAAACATTATGGTAAAGCATGCTCCAAGATCTTCATTTTGAGGATTGAAAGTTTGATCCTCCGTTGTTGGTATAGTTGGTACAAATAGATCAGCTTCATCCTCGTCAGAATCTGAATAATAAAAGTCAAATTGAGACTTTGTCGATTCGGGCTCCTGAACTGATACCTCTGGTTGTTGATACTGCTCAGCCTCCTCCTCTGTTGAAGTGTCATTGTGAAATGATTGGCTTCATCAGAGGTATCAGTTCAGGAGCTTCATCAGTGTCATCTGAAACTGGTTCTTGAGGTATGTAGTTCTGGTTTTCTGTGAATTGTCTCATTTGATATGTCATCCTCTGAATGAATTATGATTGTCTCTGAATACTTTCAAATTGATTCTGACTTGTTTCAAGATTGTATCCAACTTTTCTTTTCATTTCTTGAACATATCTTCGAGCATGTTTGGCAACTGATCTTCCTCTGATGGTTCTGGTTGTTGATGAAGATCATAGGTAGATGGTGGATAAGATGGAAAATGTGGTTCTGTGAAATGTGATGGCTCTTCATACCATGAAGGATCTTGATAGCTCTGCCACCATGTATGGTAGTTGTATTCGCAATAATCTCTAGGGTGGTTACCATTACATATGTCATATCTCCTTATTGCGTTCTGTTGAGCAAATATGGTATTGCTTGGTTCTGGCATCCAGTGATAATTGTTGGGCTGGAGAACATGCCTCAGAAAACCGGACTGTTGCTCCCAGATTTGGGGTGTATCTTCTAGTAAAGCTCGTGATCTCTCAATCTCCCAGTAATGTTCCATTTTTCAATCACCTGAAAACAAAAGAAAGAGATAAAAATTACAGATAAAATAAAGAGAATTAGATACAAGAAATTAGATAGATTCAAAATTAATAACTCAAGAAAAATAAGTCCCCGCCAACGGTGCCAAAAACTTGACCGGCGTAAACACACACGTATAACGCAAGCGCACGTATCGTTCAAGTAGTATAAAATATCGATCCCATGAGGACTTAATTCCTACTGTTGTTATTAATTATTGATACTATTTATTTACAAATATCTAATTGAGGGTGAAGAGAATGATTGCTTGATTGATTTGGTTGATTGTAGATTTGCTTTGCTAAATAAATAAATAAATAAAAAGACAAAAGAAAATACTAAAGAAAATAACAAAAGACACAAAGATCTAGGGTTGTGAATCGTTCTAATATCTTTTAAAAGATGAAGTGATTATTTTATTTTTGTGTAATAAATCAGTTTACTAACCTGGAACACTAAATTATGCAAAAGCCTATGTCGATGGTCAGACACAAATACCCAGTTTAACCCAATTGAACCATGACCGGCGTAAACACACACGTATAACGCAAACGCACGTATCATTCAAGTAGTATAAAAATATTGATCTCACGAGGACTAATTCCTACTGTTGTTATTAATTATTGATACTATTTATTTACAAATATCTAATTGAGGGTGAAGAGAATGATTGCTTGATTGATTTGGTTGATTGTAGATTTGCTAAATAAATAAATAAATAAAAAGACAAAAGAAAAAAATACTAAAGAAAATAACAAAAACACAAATCTAGGGTTGTGAATCGTTCTAATATCTTTTAAAAGATGACGTGATTATTTTATTTTTGTGTAATAAATCAGTTTACTAACCTGGAACACTAAATTATGCAAAAGCCTATGTCGATGGTCAGACGCAAATACCCAGTTTAACCCAATTGAACCATATGTCTATGTCAACCAAATTATCTGGATTCATTAAGTTAAGTTCCAATTATAGCTACCCCCGCCCACAGGTATATGTCTATCCTGTAAGGAAATCTATTAAAGTGTTATCTATCCTCAAGGAAGATCGTGGGCTATTAAGTCTAAGGCTGAAACCTAAAATCCCTATGTCTAGTTCATTTTAGATTTACCACATCAATCTTATTGGTGATCAGACAACAGAAGCATTAAGCTTAAGACTTAATAAATAAACCTTTAAATTACCTAAACTATAAAATAAACCCTTATAACCGGTGATATTAGAATTCATCACAACCCCAGATAACTACACATAACTAGGGCTAGTAAAAAATTAAAAGTAAAAATACTGAAAAGTAAAAGACATAAAGTAAAAGCTGAAAAGTAAAATAAAATAAAATAAAATGCTAAGGTAAAAGGAATTACTTTTACTATTTACTATTTTAGATATCTCCAATAAAATAATATATAAACTTGTGATTCTTTTTCCAACCAGCCATAAAGGTGGTAACCTGATTAAGTCAAATTAAGTCCAACCAACCATAAAGGCGGAACCAAAATTAAATTACCAACCGACCAATCTGGCGGTATCCTTGATTAGTCAGGTTTAAACCAGATTAAAATGAATTACCAACCGACCAATCTGGCGGTATCCTTTTTAAGTCAATATTTTAAATAGTGAATATATTATTTTTAAGGGAGATTAATCTAAATAGTAACAGTAAAAGAATTACCTTTCACCCTAGCTGTGGAAGTTACCTCCTCATGATAAATAGTAAAAACTGTAAAAAGTAAAAAAAAAAAAAAAAGTAAATTACTATATTAACAAAACGTAATTAAAATTATTTACAAAACTAAAAAAAAAAAAAAAAAACCAAAACTAAAAGAAACTAGAGAGAGAAACTATATTTACATCAAAGAGATGAGAGAGAGTGGTGCAACTAAAACTGAAATTTGAAGCTCTATTTATAGGCCCTGGTAGGTTTCCAGCGTCGCGACGCCAAGGTCTTTGGCATCGCTACGCCAGCTTCTGTCGACGTGGCACGCTCTGGTTCATCGGTTTGTAGATTCTGGATAAGCTGATAAGGTGACACGTGACATAGTGGTTGGGCTTCAATTATTATGACACGTGGCGGCTTCTGATTGGTCGATGAGATTCTTATCCGCCACGTGTCAGATAAGGATTAGATACTCAATGATTGATGCTGACGTGGGGGTGACATGGCGACACGTGAGAAAGAGACTGTCGGCACCGTAGGATTGCGACACGTGGCACTTCTTGATTGGCTGATGATGACATGGCGGTGAGGTGGCAGTTTGACTTGGTCAACCTGGTGATGTGGCTAATGACGCGCCAATGACGTGGAGTGACACGTGGCGTACGTGGCGATGATGACTGTCGGCACCGTAGGATGCTGACACGTGGCACGGCGCATGTTAGCAGATCAGCTGTGATGGTGACACGTGGCACGGCGCACGTTAGAAAAGTCAAACTTTTCTCAGATTCTGATTTGTGGACCCGACGCATGTTAGCACTGTTCGGCGTACGTTAGGCGTCGCGACGCGGAAGGTTTTGGCGTCGCGACGCCGACAATTTACTGAATTGCCATTTTGTCAATTTTTCTCTATTTTGGCCTCAATTTGCTTCCAATGCTTTCCCAACTTTATTTATCTGCAAAATAACACAAAACCATCAAAATATTCACAAAACTCAAGAAACTATAAAAAATATTAGGTTAAATGAGTGGGAAATAGTGATAGATTTACCACTCATCAAACCATATGTCTATGTCAACTAAATTATTTGGATTCATTAAGATTAAGTTCCAATTATGATTTCCCCCGCTCGACAGGTATATTCCTATCTTGTAAGGAAATCTATTAAAGGGTTATCTATCTTCAAGGAAAATCGTGGGCTATTGAGTCTAAGGTCTTTAACCTAAAATCCCTTTTCCAAGTTCATTTTAAGTTACCTAATCAATTTTATTAATGGCCAGTTAATAAAAAGCATTAAGATTAAGACTCAATAAATAAACCTTTTATATTACCCAAGCTATAATCTAATCCCTTATAAACCGGTGATATTGGATTTCATCACAACCCCAGATAACTGGCTTAGTTACGACACATATTTACGGGTAGTAAAAATTTAAATAAATAAAAGACATAAAGTAAAATACTGAAAATTAAATACTGAAAAGTAAATTGCTGAAAAGTAAAAAAAGTAAAAAGTAAAAAGTAAAAAAATAAAAGTAAATTACTGGAAGTAAATTGCTGAAGAGTAAATTGCTAAAAAGTAAACTACTGAAATTAAATAAAGTAAAAGTACAATAACAGAAAATGTTGGGGGTTAGGGGATCAACTTTTATTACTACTATTTTAGATATCTCCCTTAATATAATATATTAACTTTGCGTGATAATTACCAACCAGCCATATAGGCGGTATCCTGATTAAGTCAAATTAATAATTAATTACCAACCGACCAACCAAGCGGTATCCATACTTAGTCAGGTAAAATCAATTTATAATTAATTACCAGCCGGCCAATGTAGCGGTATCCTTATTAAGTCAAGTTTTAAATAGTTTATATATTATAATTAAGGGAGATTAATCTAAATAGCAATAATAAAAGCTTTACCTTTCACCCCAGAAAAGGGGAATTACCTCCTCATTGCTTGAAAAATAAAAACTGCAAAAGTAAAGAAAGGAAAGGATTGTGCGTAAAAGTAAATTGCGGAAAGTAAAAACTGAAAAATAAAGAAAAGAAAGTGCGAAAGCGGAAATTAATTACTGAAAGCTGTAAATAAATAAACAAGATACAATCTTCATATTTATTCTTTATGAATTTCAAAGAAGAAAGTATGCATTTTACAAATGAAATGGCTTGGTATTTATAGGCAAAATTTTGCCTCCATCAAATTCTCCACCAAATCCATTATTAATTTCTCCACTAATTACTCCACCAAATCCATTATTAATTACTCCACTAATTGCTTATCATGTTTGGTGATGATTTGATAATTTTATTATTTATTTATTAATTTATTTTTTGCTTTGAAAATGATTGAAAATGACTTTAATAATTACACACAACACACTTCCGGATGGTTCATCAATTTCGGTCATGAAATATTCAGAATTAGAAAATATTTTGTCTTTCCAAGTTGTATATCTTTGAGTCTTCTTTAATCTGGAACTTAAATCAGCTCAATCCGATATCGGATTAAAACGTTATGCCCAAAATACGACATATGTGCAAAACTGGAATTTCCAAAACTGCACTTTGTCAAAAACGCCCTTTCAAGTTTCAAATCTCCAAAATTAAAATATCAAAGTCCAATAATTGCCCTTATTTGACCCATATTTCGTCCTAAATGATTTCATTGAGACCCGATATTATTTTATCTGCAAAATAAACTAAAACACATCAAAACGTTCATCAAACCCGAGAAACTAAACAAAATATTAAGTTAAAGGGGCGGTAAATATTAATATATTTTCCGCTCATCAGCTAGTATTACATTGTGTGCGTTATGGAAGCGTAACGGAATAGTTCTCATATATTTGGGTATTGGATACTCATGCAAGTGTAATATGAGGTTCTGTTTACCGATGGTGTGGTAACAACTTCGCTCTGGATAGACCCCTCAGAATCTCATGGTAGTATGACTATACGTCTATGGGAATCCAAATCAGGGTAGGTGTATTTGGTCTTAACCTGAGACTTGCATCGCTAATACTTGCGATAATCAATACGCTTTGGTTTTGGTCATCCAGGGCTTTAACAGATTCTGTGTACGCCTCTTCGGGGTTTATTGAGAATTGTAGTGTATGGGTTGTGATGTCAAGATGGGAGTATCACTTCAGTCATATGGAGATGATGATCACACATGGATACAGAACTGGTACTCTATTATGTTGCAACTATCGGGTAATATGTCAAGGTCATGATTATTCGATTAAATAGACTAGTTGCTAGTGATCCGATATATGTTTCGTATGGGGCAGACACAATTCCAGCCCCAGGCCTAGCATGTGATATCCGATACTGGATCATAATACACAATACTTAGTATATTACGCCTGAAATATATTATATATTCCTTAAAATAATATTTCTTAAGAATTGGGTAGGCACGGTGCTTTTCTAGAAGCCAATCATGTCTTGTAAATCGGTAAGAACGTGGTACGGGGTACGCACGTATTCGGATAGTCCGATGACCGGATTTACTACCAACATATCCAGGGATCTCATTGGTCATTTCCCAAAGAATCACCGATGACGTTTGACTCGACAGAATTAATCTGGGATTAATTATAAGAGAGAGAAAATTAATCTGGGATTAATTACGGCAAGAATTTATCTGGGATAAAATTCGAATAGAAGAGAGAGAACGATTAATTTGGAATTAATCGATTAAATAATATATTCGATATATTAATTGAAATTAGATTTCAATGCATAATTAAATTGGATTTTAATTCGGGCAAACGAATTAATTTAGAATTAATTTGTAAGCTACTTTAATAATAATTTTGCAAGGCATAATTGTTTAATTATGTCGCAACGTTAAATTCGTTAATTCGGAATTAAATGAACCCGAGCTCGAGCGAAGTTGCGCGTTGAGATTGTTCGACTTAAATTCGAAATTTAGAAAGTGGTGGGACCCACTTGACTTACATCACACTTTTGACTAGTGATGGAAGTGGTTGAAATGGAGTGTAAGCATTAGATTGCTTATTCAACACTCTAAACAATCTCTACACACTTTGCATTATTTTATTTCATTTGAATGACATATACCAAATTTGATTTGGTAAATGGAATTAGATTTTTTGAAAATAAAATACACAAAAATTGAAAACACTCTTTCATCTCCATCTTGCAAATGCCGTGAGCTTCCCTCTCCTAGAAAGAAATTTTGTTGCAATTTTTCTTCAAGCTAGCACTACAAAGGAGTCAACCAAGGTGTTAGGGAAACCATTCCCAAGAGTTTGGAACACAAGGAAAAGCTTGTAGCTCTTCATCAACATCAAAAGTCTTGAAATCTCTACATCCAAGCAAACCGATCAATGTAAGTTTTTCTGCAACTTCTTTGAGTATTCACACCAATTTCATGTTAGAAGATCCTTGGCATGTTCTAGGAACCCAACATGATCACATAGCATAATGTTGAAATAGGGCTAATCAATTATGTTAGGATACTTTGGAAGTATAAAACAACATGCTTATAATTTAGGTCAAAGATGTTCATATTGGACATGAAACAATTAATAAGAGTTGGAACTTTAGATTAAAGCTTAGAGCTATGGCTACCATTCTAGAATCACTTGACCACTTTGGTGGGAATGACCTAGAATGTGATTAGATGATTTTGAGAATATTGAGTCTATTTTGTGTGTTGTAATTTGATTCAAATAAATGTATATGTGTGGTGTATATATATATATATATATATATATATATATATATATATATATATATATATATATATATATATATATATATATATATTTAGAATTTATATATGTTTATTTTATAATAAATGTTGTGGTTGATTTTGGAACTAAAATTATTTTGGGTGATTTTAAAAGTGTTTTAAGTTTTTTTTTTTTAGAAAATAAAAAAAAATTAAGAGAGCCACATTTGCTATCGGCCAATTTGGCCGAGAGCAAGGCGCTGTAGTGCCACTGTGTGTGTGCAACATGCTGCACAAGCAACATGCTGCTTGTTGCGCAACATGTCTAGTCCTAGAAAGTTGCATTATATCCGATTTTTTATCTCGAATGGATTTTCCGGATCCAGATTTATTTCCGATTTCCCTAAACACTTGAAAATAAAATATTATATTTTATTAATTTTAAAAATACACTAATGCTAGATATCTATGGGTTAGACCCACTTCCGCTGCGCAGGATATCCATCCGACCCTAGGGGTTCCACAATTATCTCAACAGTATGAAGTCAAAAAACAAAGCTTCTGGAGCCTCCAGCTCCAAATGGTCGAGGAAAATAGGCATTGATGATATTGATGAGGAAAATGAGATCGAGGCAGCTGAGCAGCAACAACATCAGTTCTAGGCCATCGGCGGACGAGCAACACAATCTAATCATGGCTAGACTTGATTCCCTCTCAGATAGCATGGCCACTCTCTCCACATCTTTTACTACCTTCAGCACTCTCATGGAGAATAGATTCAATGCTCAGCGGCAGAGACTTGATGATCAGAGACAGCGATTAGGGTTGTTGAAGAATAAAATCGATACCCTACTGGAGATATTTAGTTTATGGCCTACATGTCTTGATGGTGTATTTTTGGATGATTTTGGATGTATTTTGGATGTATATATGAATGTTTATGGATTTAGTATTATGCTACTCTTTAGTTATTTTTAAATATATCTTCGTACTCTTTTTTTTTTAAATGAAATGCGTAGATGTTTAGTTAATTTTGATGACTATTTGTACATGCTTATGAATCATATTGAAATTCTTTGTCAATGATTTGAATGATATGAAATCCTTTGCTTCTCCGTTCTTTTTGCTAATGGCAAAGAGGCAGAAAAAATGAATGTGGATAAAACTTGTACACTACCCCAACCCTCATGTTAAGGGGGAGTAAATTTTACTAATATATTTTTTCAAAGTATCTTTAGTGCAGTCAGGGGTTGAGGGGGAGCTATCTCACAAGATTAGATAACTTTGACAACAAATTTAAAGAAAATGAGCTCTCATGTTTTAAAAATTATTATTATAAAAAAAGAGGAGATGTAAGCGCAATTGTTACAGTGATAAATTTTTGAGTATGCCAACGCTTAGCAAATTCGAATGTACCATTCCGCAACTGCAACGTAATAAAAAAGACTCTGAAGCAAAACGACGTAAAAAACAAGCCCAATCAAGAAGCGTGATGTAAGATTATGCTTAGGACTTAAATGTAAGTGAGTTGATACTTAAGTATTTCTAAGCTCAAAAGAATTCTAATGCTAAATTGTTGGGATGTATGCCCTAGAGCTACATGTGATGTAAACGGTTTCATGTGTTTTGAAATAAAACGATGCATTATTCATTTATCAAATTGTTTGTTTATTTTCGCATATTATATATCTTCGTAAATACCGTAGATTACTTATGTACCTTCAGACTTAGTGTATGAGTGTCATACACCAGAGGATTTAAGTCTGAAGTTAGTAATCTTAAATAGTCCATAGAGAGCAAACAAAGCGGGTACTTTGTTTGTGGTTTATCTATAGCTGCGGTCCATTCTATATTGTATGGCGATCTTAATCCGGATCGTCCATGTAGAGACATGAGAATGGAGGACCTTGTATGATGCGATCATATAGGACTGGACCCAGATAGAAATGACATTCTTATAATATCCGTTAAGCAAAGAAAGTCATTTCAATCTACTTGATGGTCATATATGGATTGATCTTAATCCTGAGTGTACTACGAACTCCTGCATGGCAGGCTGTGTCCTTTGATTTACAAAGGTGAGGTTGGTGTAGCAGTCCCGACCAATAGCTACGTACTTTGGGGGCACAGTTTGTTTTGTAGCTGGGAACGTTTTACATAGACATGGAGTTCACTCCTTCTTGCGAGAAGTAGATGAGTATCTTTCTTAAGGGTTGATTCGGTACTTGAACGATTTGAGCGCTCAAGTCTTTCTATTACGAACAGAAAGATTAATATTCATAATAGTTATGAATAAATCGTTCATTAGAGAATCAATGGTACTTAAGGTAAAAATAATTAGAGGGGTATAAAGGACATTATGACCCGGCTCTAATTACAAGATACTCGTGAAGGATCAATTCGTATGTAATGACTATATCGATGGACAACGACTTAGTTCGACTTAATATTTCATCTGCGGCAACGAGAGTGCAACTTCGGGTTTTTAGTGGAATAACCCGGAGTTAATAATTCGGAATATCTAATTAAGAGCTTAATTAATATTTCGAGATTATTGGAGCTCGGAACCGTGGGGGTCCCAGCTATTTACTATAGCGGATTTAATATAATTGGATAGTCTAATTATATACTCACAAAAGAATAAATATTATTAATATGATTAATAATATTAATTATGTCACACTTGAAACTATACATTAAAAGTTAATGTATGGTATTAATAATTATATGATAATTATTAAATATAAAATATTGAATTATATATATGATATAATTTAATAAGGCTAAGATTGTAATTTCTATATTATGGTTTTGGAAACCCTTGATTTAATTTTGGAAGTAATGACTTTCAAAATATTAATCATATATTAATTTGTAACATATATTGACTTTATGGAAAGTAAATAATATTGTTACAAAATTAATGAAGAAATAAAGGGCATGGCCGAATTCCTTGATGTATAAGGAATATGATTTGTTTATTTTGGAAACAAAATTTAATCAAAAATCCTAGCCTTGGCCGAATTCCTTGGTGTATAAGGAATATGATTTGTTTATTTTGGAAACAAAATTTAATCCAAAAATCCTAGCCTTGGCCGAATTCTACCTTAGGGAGGGGATTGGTTGTTTTGTTTGAGTGAAACAAAATTGACCTAAGTATAAAAGGAAAACTTGATTTTCTTTTGAGTAGTGCTCTCATTCCAAACCCTAGCCACCTTCTTCTTCTTCACAATTCTCTCAAAAGTTGAGAAACAATTTTGAAGAACAAGAATAAGAAAAATATTATTAGTGTGTGATTTAATCTCTAAAACGTTTAGGGATTTGTTTGTGTGTGTAGCCCACACTACTTTCCGTTGGTAACGATTTATAGCTCGGAAGATCTTGTGGCGTTGAACAAATCATCTTCTCTCATTCTTGTAAGTCACGGCATTGAGGAACAATAATACCTCATTGCCGCACTTCACTTGTTACAATCGGGGCTCGGTTTTGATTTGTTTTAATTCGGGTTTTGGAAACACCTTGGGGACTTTTTGGGCTGAGTTAGGATTGTTTTTTGAGTGGAAAAATCAGACCTAAAACGCTACAGCAGGTCACGCAAATCAGGGGTTGGTTTGGGTGCAGTTCGCGTGTGTAACGTGTGTAAAACAGTCCAATAATTCACTGCAGTTCGGGGGCTGTTCGGGGACTGTTTCACGCGCATTCCGGGGCTGAGATCTTGTCCGAAACAGAAGCAAAACTTCAGTATAAGTGCTGGTTCCATTCGGCTTTAAGGAAGGGAAGACAGAAAAAATTTTCAAGGTCGATCCGTGTGCCTAATCGCTTCCGCTGCGCGAGGAAAGCGTTTCCTACAATTGGCATCAAGAGCGAGGTTGAAAAGTGTTCTTAACCCTTCACTTTTTCATTTAAAGTTTCTGTTTTTAATATATTTATATGAGTTATAAATATGATATGCATGTTTAGATGAGTGGGCACATTGTGATATTCATATGATGAATGGTTTTGTTATTTCATGTGATGAATGGATTTTGCATTGGTCGTAAATTTTTCCGGCTCTTATTTTTGTAGTTGGTTTTGTTTTGGGATGTAAGGCCATAAGGCCATTGTTTACATTTGTTGTAATTTTAATTTTCAATGTAAAGTTTCAATTTTTTGTAATTTGGAGCATCGAAGTCGCAAAGGGAGCCAACACCACTTTGGAGCGGGATTTGAAGACCAAGGAATGTCTTGGTGAATCTCTTGTACTAATTAGATTAGTATAGGAAAAATAAGAGCCCGGTCAATGCAAAATATTTTTTATGTTATATGTATGTTTATTTCGAATTGTTTGAATAACATGTCATATAGCTTAGGGTGCCCACTCATGCATTTTACTTGCCATAACATGTCATAGATGCATTATCATTATAGACATAAAATTATGATTTTATGTAATTTAAAATGTTTAAGTTAGAAAATGATATGCATGAAAATCAATTAATTAGATTAATTGGATTTATGGTTTAAAATTTGAATTCTAATATATTGGGCTTAATTAGTGCATAATAAATTCCATTGGTATATAGGATGGAAACCCGGACATAAATTCCATAGCCGATTCGAATGGACGGTAATATGGTCTGCACTCGGGATACAATTCCACGTACCATTGGATTTTATGACGCACTAAGATTTATTAAAATGTTTAATTAAAATTTTGACCATTTAGAATTCCATGATTTTAGACTTAAGTGCCTAGTATTTTAAGAGTTAAAATATTATAGCTCACTTATACCACTCTAATTAAATTAGTTTAATAGAGTAAACTATTAGTAGAGACTAATGATATTTTAGTGACACAATTTTAATTGTTAAAATTGATTAGCTCACTTATGACAAACTAGTGTAAATAATAATTATGATTTAGCCGCCATAAGTTTATCCACACTAGTTAAAATAAAATATTAGATATTTTAGATAGAAACCTTAAATTTTAAAATAGTGAGTGGGAGAGGGATATACGACAGTATATCCCGCGATCTCCGTTGTTAGTCCAAAAACGTGAGATTCAAAAGGCGCCTCGAGACGGCTTTGTTTTCGTCCCCCTATGGATGGTGTCCATTTTGGGTCAATATCAGGTTTGGGTTCCGAGAGGATAGGGATTCTAGATGTATCTTGTGAACTGACCTACCCTACAGCGGCACTTCACTCGTTAAGTCAAAGAATCCCGAAACGGCGGGTTACACTCACAAAGGAGTAATTAACTGTTAATGAAATTCCTTGATCAAATAAAACGGTAGTTGTTTAATATAGGAATAAGAGTTATTCCCGCATATATTAAATTGACTGAGATTGTCTCGATCTATCATGCGAGTACTTGACCTACCCTACGGCGGCACTTACTTGTGGGATGATAGATTTCCGTGGCATAGTAATTCTCTTAGGTTTCTAATTCATTACTCATGGTTCATGCATCATGTTTAATTTTATGCCAAAATTCTTTGATGATTTTAATATGCGATGAATGAATGTTAAATGCATGTTTATTTTATTTTTCAGCCATGGTTTCTCCAATTATTTCCATACTCTCAAACGATAAATTAACCGGGGAAAACTATGTTAAGTGGAAAAGTAACATGAACGCTATCCTGGTCTGTGAAGACCTAAAGTTTGTCCTGACGGAGGAACGTCCTCCCGAGCCGGCCAGAAATGCTGGCCAAGCTGTGCGCGATACCTACCAGAAATGGGTCGCAGCAAATGAGAAAGCCCGCTGCTACTTGCTAGCAGGGATGTCTGAGGTTCTTGCTGCAAAGCATGAACCTATGGCTCTAGCATCTCAGATGATGGAGTCATTGCAGGGCATGTTTGGGCAGCCTTCGGAGCGTCAACGCCATGAGGCCATGGTCTCAGCAATGACTGCTAGGATGAAGGATGGGACATCAGTCCGAGAGCACGTCTTAAGGATGATGACTTATCTCAACACTGCTGAAACCCATGGAGCTCGTATTGACGAGCGTAGCCAGGTGACCATGATTATGGAAACTCTTCCGAAGAGTTTCCTGCAGTTTAAAAGCAACTATGTTATGAACAAGTTGTCTTTTACTTTGACCCAACTGCTTAATGAGCTCACCCATTACGAGTCCATGCTTGTGGATCCTCGTAAGTCCAGTGCAGAGGCAAATGTTGCCGAGTCTTCTAAATCTGCAAAGAAGAAGAAGAAAAGCACTGGAAAGGCTAAGGGAAAGCCCATGAAAAAGAAGAACAAGAAAGGCTCCAAGGATGCCAAGCCCAAAGGAAAATGTTTCCACTGCGACAAGAATGGGCATTGGAAAAGGAACTGTCCTAAATACCTTGCTGAGCTGAAGGAGAGAAAAAGGAAACAGGTAAATATGATTTACTCGTTATTGAATCTCTATTAGTGGAGGATGATAAATCCGCTTGGATTGTTGATTCTGGAGCCACTAACCATGTTTGTTCTTCTTTGCAGCTACTTGATTCATGGAGGGACCTTGCTGAAGGTGATTACACCATGAGGGTCGGGACAGGGGATGCCGTTTCAGCAAGAGCAGTGGGAGTTTCCAGTTTAAATTTTATTAATAATAGTTATTTAAATTTGAACAATGTGTTATTCATTCCTGGTTTTCGCAGGAATCTGATTTCTGTTTCTAGACTATTGGATGATGGTTATTCAGTTTCTTTTAATAGCAATTTGGTTATTATTGGTAGAAATGGATTAACTATATGCACAGGAAACTCAGAAAATAACTTGTATGTGTTAAGACCGTTAACACATAGGTCACTGCTCAACACTGAAATGTTTAAGGTTGAAAAACCTAAAACAAAACGGCCAAAGATTTCTCACGATGACACATATCTATGGCATCTTAGACTTGGTCACATCAACCTTGACCGGATAAATAGATTGATAAAGAACGGAGCCTTAAACCAGTTAAAGCTCGGGACTTTACCAGTTTGTGAATCCTGTTTAGAAGGAAAATGACCAAGAGACCTTTTACTGGAAAAGGTATAAGAGCCAGTCAACCACTAGAGCTAATACATTCGGACGTTTGCGGACCGATGAATGTAAAAGCCCGAGGTGGTTATGAATACTTCGTCACATTCATTGACGATTATTCAAGATATGGGTATGTCTACCTAATGCATCACAAATCAGATACCTTTGAAAAGTTCAAGGAGTATCGTGCTGAGGTTGAGAACCAATTAGGTAAGACAATCAAAACTCTACGATCAGATCGTGGAGGGGAATACCTCGACAGAGATTTCGAGGAATTCTTAGTTGAGCATGGGATAGTATCCCAGCTCACAGCACCTGGAACACCACAACAAAATGGTGTTGCAGAAAGGAGAAATCGAACCCTACTAGACGATATAGATGATATAGTTATTATGTTTAGTTATAGCTCACTACCTAGTTCATTCTGGGGATATGCACTGCAAACCGCAATGCATATCCTTAATGTAGTTCCATCTAAGTCTGTTCCTAAGACTCCCTTAGAGTTGTGGAATGGTCGTAAAACTAGTTTACGACATTTCCGCATATGGGGGTGTCCAGCACATATGCTGAAGAATAAGACTACAAAGTTGGAGCCACGTTCTCAGGTGTGCCTAATTGTAGGCTACCATAAGGAGACTAGGGGTGGATTCTTCTACAGTCCTGATGATAAAAAAGTATTTGTATCGACAATTGCTACGTTTCTAGAGGAGGACTATATGAGGGAGTTCAAGCCTCGTAGTAAAATATTACTCGAGGAGTTACTTACTGGATCGACCAGCACGCCATCGTCAACGAAAGTTGACAAATACATAGCACCTTCAACATCTGATAGTCAGATGCTACCCAGTCAGAATGATCTACCACCTAGACGCAGTGGGAGGGTTGTACGACAACATGATCGCTACCTAGGGGTTGGAGAGGCACAAGTTGTCGCCTCCAGCGATGGCATAGATGATCCATTGACCTATAGTAGTGCAATGTATAATTCTGACAAAGTGGAATGGATCAAAGCCATGAACCTAGAGATGGAGTCCATGTACTCCAACTCGGTCTGGGAACTTGTAGACCAACCTGATGGGGTGAAACCCATAGGTTGCAAGTGGATCTACAAGAGGAAGATGGGATCAGATGGGAAGGTACAGACCTTCAAGGCTAGAGTAGTGGCCAAGGGTATACCCAGAAAGAGGGAGTTGACAATGAGGAAACTTTCTCGCCAGTAGCTATGCTTAAATCCATCCGCACTCTTCTATCTATTGCCGCATATTATGACTATGAAATTTGGCAAATGGATGCAAGACTGCATTCTTGAATGGCAATCTTGATGAAAGTATCTATATAATACAACCAGAAGGGTTCATCGCCCAAGGTCAAGAGCAAAAGGTTTGCAAACTACAAAGGTCCATTTATGGACTCAAGCATGCATCTCGATCTTGGAATATAAGATTTGACTCAACAATCAAGTCTTATAATTTTGAGCATAATGTTGATGAGCCTTGTGTATACAAGCGCGTCATTGACGGGAATGTGGTTTTTCTTGTTTTATACGTTGATGATATTTTACTCATTGGGAATGATGTAAGGATATTATCAGACGTGAAAAACTGGCTAGCTGACCAATTCCAAATGAAAGATTTGGGAGAGGCCAGTTATGTTCTTGGGATCCAGATACTTCGGGATCGCAAGAAACGACTGTTAGCTATGTCTCAGGCATCCTATATCGACAAGATCCTTGTGCGATTTGGGATGCAGAATTCCAAGAAAGGCAATCTGCCTTATCGGCATGGAATTCATTTGTCGAAGGAACAGTCTCCTAAGACACCTCAGGATGTTGAGGAAATGAGACATATCCCATACGCCTCAGCAGTTGGTAGTCTCATGTATGCCATGTTATGCACGAGACCGGACATCTGTTTTGCAGTGGGAGTAGTCAGTAGGTTTCAGTCAAACCCAGGATTGGATCACTGGGTGGCTGTGAAACACATTCTCAAGTATCTTAAGAGAACGAGAGATTATATGCTTGTGTATTCCGGTGAGGATATGATCCTTAGGGGATATACAGACTCTGATTTTCAGACAGATGTCGATTCCAGGAAATCTACATCTGGATCAGTGTTCACCCTAGGTGGTGGGGCTATTGTATGGCGGAGTATAAAGCAATCTTGTATTGCTGACTCCACCATGGAGGCTGAATATGTAGCGGCTTGTGAAGCGGCTAAGGAAGCAGTCTGGCTCCGTAAATTCTTGGGAGATCTGGAAGTTGTTCCAGATATGGATAGACCACTCACCCTCTATTGCGATAATAGTGGAGCGGTGGCAAACTCCAAAGAACCAAGAAGCCACAAGAGAGGAAAGCATATAGAGAGGAAATATCATCTCATCAGGGAGATAGTGCAGAGAGGAGACGTTACCGTCACAAAGATTGCATCCGCAGAGAACCTTGCTGATCCGTTTACAAAGACCTTGCCGGCTAAAGTTTTTGAAGGTCACCTAGATGGTCTAGGATTACGTGACATGTCCCATTTGCTCTAGTGCAAGTGGGAGATTGTTGGGATGTATGCCCTAGAGCTACATGTGATGTAAACGGTTTCATGTGTTTTGAAATAAAACGATGCATTATTCATTTATCAAATTGTTTGTTTATTTTTCGCATATTATATATCTTCGTAAATACCGTAGATTACTTATGTACCTTCAGACTTAGTGTATGAGTGTCATACACCAGAGGATTTAAGTCTGAAGTTAGTAATCTTAAATAGTCCATAGAGAGCAAACAAAGCGGGTACTTTGTTTGTGGTTTATCTATAGCTGCGGTCCATTCTATATTTGTATGGCGATCTTAATCCGGATCGTCCATGTAGAGACATGAGAATGGAGGACCAGGCCTTGTATGATGCGATCATATAGGACTGGACCCAGATAGAAATGACATTCTTATAATATCCGTTAAGCAAAGAAAGTCATTTCAATCTACTTGATGGTCATATATGGATTGATCTTAATCCTGAGTGTACTACGAACTCCTGCATGGCAGGCTGTGTCCTTTGATTTACAAAGGTGAGGTTGGTGTGTAGCAGTCCCGACCAATAGCTACGTACTTTGGGGGCACAGTTTGTCTAGCTGGGAATGTTTTACATAGACATGGAGTTCACTCCTTCTTGTGAGAAGTAGATGAGTATCTTTCTTAAGGGTTGATTCGGTACTTGAACGATTTGAGCGCTCAAGTCTTTCTATTACGAACAGAAAGATTAATATTCATAATAGTTATGAATAAATCGTTCATTAGAGAATCAATGGTACTTAAGGTAAAAATAATTAGAGGGGTATAACGGACATTATGACCCGGCTCTAATTACAAGATACTCGTGAAGGATCAATTCGTATGTAATGACTATATCGATGGACAACGACTTAGTTCGACTTAATATTTCATCTGCGGCAACGAGAGTGCAACTTCGGGTTTTTAGTGGAATAACCCGGAGTTAATAATTCAGAATATCTAATTAAGAGCTTAATTAATATTTCGAGATTATTGGAGCTCGGAACCGTGGGTCCATTTGGTCCCCGTGCTAGCTCGATTTACTATAGCGGATTTAATATAATTGGATAGTCTAATTATATACTCACAAAAGAATAAATATTATTAATATGATTAATAATATTAATTATGTCACACTTGAAACTATACATTAAAAGTTAATGTATGGTATTAATAATTATATGATAATTATTAAATATAAAATATTGAATTATATATATGATATAATTTAATAAGGCTAAGATTGTAATTTCTATATTATGGGTTTTGGAAACCCTTGATTTAATTTTGGAAGTAATGACTTTCAAAATATTAATCATATATTTAATTTGTAACATATATTGACTTTATGGAAAGTAAATAATATTGTTACAAAATTAATGAAGAAATAAAGGGCATGGCCGAATTCCTTGATGTATAAGGAATATGATTTGTTTATTTTGGAAACAAAATTTAATCAAAAATCCTAGCCTTGGCCGAATTCCTTGGTGTATAAGGAATATGATTTGTTTATTTTGGAAACAAAATTTAATCCAAAAATCCTAGCCTTGGCCGAATTCTACCTTAGGGAGGGGATTGGTTGTTTTGTTTGAGTGAAACAAAATTGACCTAAGTATAAAAGGAAAACTTGATTTTTTTGAGTAGTGCTCTCATTCCAAACCCTAGCCACCTTCTTCTTCTTCACAATTCTCTCAAAAGTTGAGAAACATTTTGAAGAACAAGAATAAGAAAAATATTAAAGTGTGTGATTAATCTCTAAAACGTTTAGGGATTTGTTTGTGTGTGTAGCCCACACTACTTTCCGTTGGTAAATTTATAGCTCGGAAGATCTTGTGGCGTTGAACAAATCATCTTCTCATTCATTCTTGTAAGTCACGGCATTGAGGAACAATAATACCTCATTGCCGCACTTCACTTGTTACAATCGGGGCTCGGTTTTGATTTGTTTTAATTCGGGTTTTTGGTAAAGACCTTGGGGACTTTTTGGGCTGAGTTAGGATTGTTTTGGAGTGGAAAAATCAGACCTAAAATGCTACAGCAGGTCACGCAAATCAGGGGTTGGTTTGGGTGCAGTTCGCGTGTGTAACGGGTGTAAAACAGTCCAATAATTCACTGCAGTTCGGGGGCTGTTCGGGGACTGTTTCACGCGCATTCCGGGGCTGAGATCTTGTCCGAAACAGAAGCAAAACTTCAGTATAAGTGCTGGTTCCATTCGGCTTTAAGGAAGGGAAGACAGAAAAAATTTTCAAGGTCATTCTGTGTGCCTAATCGCTTCCGCTGCGCGAGGAAAGCGTTTCCTAAGCAAATAAGTCTAAGGGTCAAGTACATAAATGATTTTGAACTGCGATATGAGATTTATGTACTTGGACCGACATATCAATCCCTAATACCGGCATTACCGGTGTTGAGACCTAATTGCATGCTTTCTTGAACCCATCTCACTCATATCACCCTGTACCCCAGTCTGTATACCGGTTTTCACGTATGACTATGCATAGCCATTAGAACCGGAGGAAGGAAAACTTCAATTGACCTCCATTACCGGTTTACCTGAGAAAAAATAGGTCTCTGGAAACGGTACACCATTACTAGTATCAATATCGATGATAATTTGTTTTGCACTCTCTAGAATTGACATGAAGCATACGGGTGTCCACACTGATGAACTTGTGTGTTTTGCCTACTTTCTAGAATTGGCATGATCGTATTGGTACCAATACAGGTACCCACAACGATAGATGTGGCATATTTAATGCTCAATCGTAACTATTCAGTAGCCGTTTGAACTTCAAACCGGCATAACGGCCCCTGTAGACCGGCGTACCGGTCTCATGACATAAAATGGGTCTGGTCGAATTTTTCACTATAAATTGAGACCTTATTTCATTTTTGCTAAGCTCTGACGCCTGCTAACATTTTATTAAAAATAAAAATCAGAGAGAAACACAAATCTTCTAGATCATTTCATTATGATATTTTCATAAGCTAATTACATACATCTTCAAATACAATTAGTGAGCTTAAATATATTTGGAGTAACACACCCACTCTTCAATCTTTGTATTTTCTTATAAGTTCCCAAATAGTGTTGTAAACACAAACTTTTATAATCCAATACACTTGTGTGAAATCCCTTGTGTAAGGTATGAGTACTCTCAATGGTTGAGTTGGTATAAAAGGTTTGAGAGAAGCCTTGGTGAAAAAATCTCTTGGTTGTAAGTTTATTGAAACTATTGGAACCTTTAATCGAGCTTGAAGAGAGTGCATGTAGACAAGTGATTGGGCCGAACTACAGTAAAATCGGTATTATATCTCTCTTCCCTTATCTTTAGATTGTGCAATTTTATTTTAAATCAATAGTGTGTTTTATAATTGTTGATAAAGTTTCAAGCATAAAATTTTTAAGATTTATAATTCCAGATTAATTTTTTAATTGCCTAATTCATCCCACTCTTGGGTATAGTTGTTTCTTGATAATGTATGTAGGGAATTTCAACTATTTACCTGCACCATATCTTTTATAACGCGAAGAAAATAACAATTTTCTTGTAAAAACAAAAAACATGAAAACCAACATAAAGATTGAATTACTTGTTAGTGTTCCTAGAACATGCCAAGATCGTCTAAGAGTGATTTGAGTGTGAATAAAATCAAAAGAGTTGCGGAAAATACTCACATTAATCGGATGAGTTCAAAACTTTTTATGCATTTCGGTGGAAGCTCAAAGTCATTCTTGAGTGTATCCAACACTTGGGTGAGTTTCCTTATCACATTGATTCACTCCTTGATGTGCTAGCAAGAACAAAATGAAAGAAAAATTGCTCTCCCAAGAGGCAATGGAGTTCGGCATTTGAGAGAGAGAAGAATGAATAGTTTTTTTCTTATTTTGTTTCTAAAACAAAAGTGTTACACAAGTTGACTTGTCAAAAATGTGTATATGGTTTTTCAAAAGCAAAACAAAACACAAAGTGTGTTGGAGAAGCTATCATAAAAGCTCTCAACCACTTCCATCAACTTGAATGACAAGTGATGTAAGTTGGTGGGTCTCACTCTAAATTCCAAATTTAAGTCGGACAATCCAACACGCAACTTCGCTCGGGCCCGGATTCGTTTAATTCCGAATTAAACGAATTTTCCATTGCGACTTAATTAAATCCAATTTAATTAAATAATAATGCCTCGCAATATTATTACGTAAGTCGCTTACGAATTAATTCTAAATTAATTCGTTCGCTAGAATTAAAATCTAATTTTAATTCCGAATTGAAATCTAATTTCAATTTAATATATCTAATATATTATTTTAGCCCAATTAAAAAAACTAAATAGAAAAATCTAATTTAAATATTAAATTTATTTTACCGATTAATTCCAAATAAATCGTGTTCTCTCTTCTCGACGAATTTAATCCCAGATAAATTCTCGACGCAATTAATCCCAGATTAATTCTTTCTTTCTTTAATAATTAATTCCCAAATTAATTATTGCCGTAATTAATCCCAGATTAATTTTCTCTCTCATAATTAATCCCAGATTAATTTTCTGTTCAAGTCAAATCTCAACGGTGAATCTTCGGGAAATGACCCAGGAGATCCCTGGATATGTTGGCAGTAAATATGGTCATCGGACTATCCGAATACGTGGATACGTGGTACAACGTTCTCACCGATTTACAAGACATGGTTGGCTTGTAGCAAAGCATTGTGCCTACCCAATTCTCCAGAAATATACTTCTGCGGAATACAAGATCTTTGTCAGACGTAGTATACGTAGTATTGCGTATTACGATCCAGTATCATAATGTCACATGCTAGGCCTGGGGTTGGAATTGTGTCTGCCCCGTATGAAGCATATATCGGATCTCTGGTAACTAGTCTCTATAATCGGATAATCATGACCTTGTCATATTATCCTGATAGCTACAGCATACAAGAGTACCAGTTCCGTATCCTGCGTGATCATCATCTCCATATGACTGAAGTGATATTTCCATCTTGACATCACACCCAATACACTACGATTCTCAATATACCCAGAAGAGGCGTACACAGAACCTGTTAAAGCCTCGGACGATCAAAACCAAAGTATACTGATTGTCGCAAGTATTAGCGATGCAAGTCTCAGATTAAGACCAAATACACCTACCCTGATTCGGACTCCCATAGACACAAAGTCATACTACCAAGGGATTCCGATGGGTCCATCCAGAGCGAAGCTGTTTCCGTACCATCAGAAAATAGAACCTCCTATCACACTTTCATGAGTATCCAATACCCAAATATATGAGAACTATGATGTTATGCCTCCTTAATGTGCACAAGTGCAATACTAGTTTATTCCGCATTATCGATGTCCAGTCTCGATAATACTACGACTAGAGATATTTAATGATTAAACCTTAGTGGATTAATATTGTCTCATATCTTATTAATCCGGTACTAATCATATGGACTTTTATCATTTATATATCCAGGTAATCCAATTACAATGATAAAAGAGCAATTTCTTTTGTCACATAGTTAATTTGTACAACAACACCATGGTCTGTACAAATAGTGATGATATGGGTCATAATTGTCCAACAATCTCCCACTTGGCCTATATCCAATCACTCAAGTGTCTAACACTTGACTATGTACGGGTTGCTCAAACTTCTGCCGAGAAACAGCTTTCGTCAGCGGATTTGCAATGTTATCATCTGATGTGTTTTATTCGATCATCACATCGCCACGATGTATGATCTGATGAATCAGATGAAATAGTTGAAGTATATACTTGGATCGTTGATGAGACCATGGTTCATTAGCCTGCGTTGTAGCCCAGCTCAGCTGCTAACATAACTACTCCTAATCCAATTAGGATTATATAGATCATAAATGCTTCTTTTGCTGCCTCAGCTGCAATATTGTTCCGCTTTTGTTATTTATTCGGCAACAGTATCTTGCTTGGAAGATTTACAGCTCACTGTTCCGTTGTTTAAACTATATACGTACCCTTATTGTGACTTACAGTCATTTTTGTCGGTTTGGAAACTTGCAGCGGTGAACCTAGTCACCTCAAGTTCTCCTTTCCCCATATTTCCAGAAAGCATCCTTAGTTCGTCCAAGATACTCAAGGATGTTCTTTACATTAATCCAGTGACCATCACCTGGATTGGCCTTATAGCGTCTACATATGCTCAAAGCATATGATACATCAGGTCACATACATTTCAAAAACGTACGAGCTCTGGGAGGGTTGTCAGCAGCTTTCTAGATCTATCCCAGTAGATCTTTATTCCTAGAATAAAGCCTGCTTCTCCCAGGTATTCTATGGAGAATTTTAATGAAAGCCAAGCTTTCACCGATTATATTATGAGAATGTTATTGCTAAGAAGCAATACATCATCAACTTATAAGACATTTATTGTCAGAGCGCTCCAATTAACCTTCTTATATACACAAGAATCATATTCGTTTTGAATTAAATCATATATCATTATGATTACATCAAAACACTGGTTCCAAGAATGCAATGCTTGCTTCAATCCATAAATGGATCGATTTAACTTGCAAACCTTGTTTACATGTTTGGGCACAACAAAACCGTCAGGGTGTTGTTAACATCCTCCAAAAGATTTCCGTTAAGGAAACTGGTTTTGACGTCCTTCTGTCATATTTCATAAATGAAATATGCAGCATTAGCATGCATTATCCAAATGGATTTAATCATGGCAACATGTGAAAAAATTTTGTCACCTTCTGCCATATATCATTTGTATGTTGCCATCCATGTAAGTCTTCCTTGAAGACACATTTAGTACCAATAAGCACAATGTCTTCTGGTACATCAACCAGTGTCCAAACTTAGTTGGTATACATGGAATCCATTTCGGACTTCATGGCACTTTGCCATAAAAGGATTCGATACCTAGTATCACTTCCTCATACGTAGCTGGTTCGTCTTCCTCAACAAGATTAATATATACATGAGGTGAGATCAGAAACCCATACCTCCCATGTTGTTTTCTGATTCTCTCCGACCTACGATGTTCTTGTGTATTCGAAGATTATTGGTACAATTTCATCTCTGATGAACTGTTGGTGTTCCGTGAGGACTCGGTGCTTGGAATAGTATTACTCTGATTTTCATCGAGTTTTACTTTCTTCCCACTTACCATTGCATTTTGGTATTCCTCTTAGGAAAACCGCATGGAGAGCAACAATTACATTGTTCTCTTGTGAGTTGTATAAGTATTATACTTTGGTTTCCCTAGGACAACCTACAAATAGGCACTTATCCGATTTGGGTTCTAGTTTGGTATCATCCAAACATATGCCCAGCATTCCCAAATCTCCAGGAATGTGAAATCCAGTTTCTTTCCTGTTCATATCTAATATGAAGTTTGTCTAACAGATTTTCATGGAACCTATTCAAAATAAGTATTGCACTGTTTAATGTGTATCCTCAGAAGGAAATTGGTAGCTCAGAGCGACTCATCATTAACCTTACCATGTCCAACAAAGTTCGGTTTCTCTGTTCGGACACACCGCTCAATTGAGGTGTTCCGGGAGGAGTCCACTGTGAAAGAATACCATACTCTTTCAAGTAATCTTGAAACTCATATGTTTAAGTATTTTACACTATGGTCAGACTGTAATATTTTTAATATTTTTACTAATCTATTTTCTACTTCGAGTCGAAACTCTTTGAATTACTCAAAAGTTTCTGACTTGTGTTTCATAAGATACACATAACCATAACGCGATGCCACATCCGTAAAGATTACGAAGTATTCATATCCACCTCTAGCCTAGCTAGACATGAGCCCACTTATGTCACCCTGAACGAGGGCTAATAGATCGGTGGCACTTGCACTTTTACCTAGTAAAAGGTGTTCTAGGCACTTTTCCTAATAAACTAGATTCGTAGACATCATTTGAATTAGAATCAAATCCGTACTAGTATCCACTCTTCAAAAGTGTGGATATACGAGTATTGTTAATGTGTCCCAGACAACAATTCCACCTTTAAGTCTCAACAGATTTATAAAGTTTGAGCTTTTGTTTGTCATATTATATGTTTGAGATTTATTATATTCTAAATATAAATACTGTTATTCACATCTAATGTGCTTATCTCAATATCATCTTTATAAACAAAACACCTGGTGTTCTGGAACATAAAGGTATACCCGCAATGGGTTAAACTAGATACAGAGATAATGTTCTAGTCAAACTAGATACATTATAACATTTTCCTAATTTAAGTACATGTCCAAATGGCAGTTTCCAAAACTTAGGTTTCTACGGCCAAAACAGCGACTCTTGTCCCGTTTCCAACTCATAGGTCGATCTCATCTGAAGCCAGTCTCCTGCTAATCAGCAGATCCCGCACATCAGTACATATATTTATGTACCACATCCACTATCTAAAATCCAATTTTAAAACCAGCAGTGGACATGTTTATAACAAACATACCTGAAGCCGGACCCTTTTCCGTCTTCACTTCCTTCATGGCTGCCTTGTCCATACGGAAGTCACGCTTCCAGTGACCCCGTTTGCCATAGTTTAGGCAGACATATTGGGATATGTCATTTGTCTTCCTAGAAGAGTGTGACGATTTTTCCTTTGCCCTTATTTTTCACACCCCAGAAGTCTTCGGCCAAGCCTTGGCCTTCTGAGATGTCAAAGTAAGATGCGGCTTGCGCTTCTTGCCCTTTTGTAAGCTCTGGCTCTGTCTCCTTGAGCATAGCCATTAACTCTCAAAGAGTTTTCTTATTGCAATTAGTACTTCTAAGATCTAAGAATAGATCTATGAAGATCTAAGAATAGATCTATGAAGATCCTTCAATTTCAATATCATACTATAATGATCTAATCCTTAGTTCTGACGAAGAAATTAAGGAGTCATTTCGGCAAGCATAACGGATTGAGCACTAAATTTATCATCACCATGAGTCTTCCAAAGCTCATGCTCCACTATTTGCTCAACTCCGAGCTCAGGCCCGAGAGGTCACTCTATCAAATAAAGTAACTTCTCGGCTCTCAGGGACTATCCTGAGGTTCTATTCCCAATTTGAAAATTGAAGCCACTTAAAGACATTTTCACCCAGGATTATGTTTTAAACGCTAATCTTTCAGTTATCTTGATTCCAATAGTCCAACTATCCAATCAACGATTTCAGGTACAATCGAATATAATGATTACTATAGTCTAACTATATAATCAACTACTATTGATTGATTACATTCACATATATTGATTACTATAATCCAATTATAGAACCAACTATAAATGAAGTAGTTTGAATACAGTCCAACTGTTAATTAAAAAAACAATTGAATATTAGTCCAACTAATATATATATAAATTTTTTAATGACGAAAAATGAAATGAGTGCGTGTTGGCAAGTATCTAAACGAAATTGTAAATTTAATACTTTTCTCCCACTATTTTTCGGCGAGCCTCTAACCCTCTGTGGAGTACTCGGGAAACCTAGTTTCCTAGTAGGCTAGGATCCCGTTAAATAACACACAACCTTGACTTTGGCCAACAAATTGTATGAATCTTAGCTAGGTAGATCTCTAAGATCAATTGGATCTCATCCAATTCCTATATCCAGTAGGTGGACCTCCAAGTCCGAAACATATATCCAATATATGCCAATATATCCAATATATTTCCTAACATTTTTCCTCTAAATCAACTAAGTCTTGGCTTTGGCTCAACAAGCTTAATGATTCTAGTTAAGCGTGACCCATTGACAGTGGGAAAGCTTCGTAATCGAGGTCGATGAACAAGAAGTGACCTTGACTTTGGCCAACAAATCACAACTTACCCAAGACGTACGATATGGAACAAAGCTTTCATGATTCAAACACATCCGCAATGGACAAAGGTCTTGACTTTGGCCAACAAACCAATGCTAATCTTGGATCTTGAGAGAGAAACACTCAATGGAAGTAAAAACGCTTAATATAAAATGAGGATTTTTGTCGCGATTTGGCAACCAATTTATTATCTTTAATTAGGTCTCATCATACACCCTTAAGCATGGATTCTAAAAGCATAATAAGGCACAAATTAAATTAATAATGATATGCGGATAGATATACAACAAATTATTCCTAGAACAAATCTCTCTATTTCCTCTCTCCCGCTAACACTATTCATACTTCTACCCAATTACTTAATACTTCTAAAGAAACCTCATTTACATTGAGGGGAATCGGTGAGAAGATAAATATAATGAGAAAATAGGTAATAGGCTGGACACGCAGGTCCAATTTAATAAATTCTAAATTTATTACAACAATTTTCAAAATTCCCTCACCCATCTAATATTCATCCGATATACATTATTCATACATACATCCAAGTATTCACACAAAGCATGTTATCAATCAATCTAATCCAATTAATTAATCTTTGATTAGTGACCATCCAATGTTCAAACAACGATTTGATTTGCGCGAGTCCAACTCGTTTAAGAATAAATACTCAAAGTAAGTATTCTTGAATTATATCGAACTATAATTTTAAATCCAATTTAAATTGTATCCAATACTAATTAATATTTAATTCCAAATTAAATATTTACACTTTCAATAGTGCCTTTTAGACTTGGATTCCAAATCCAATCTTAACGGGTCTCAAAGGCCCAATTAGTATCCAATACTATTCAATTAAAGTCCAATGGGCTTTCAATTAATTCTTAAGGCATGAGCTTTGGCAATTATGGGTCAAACCCAAGATGCCAAGGCCCAATTAGGAATCACCCTATGCCAAAAATCAATTTAGGCCCAATTAAAATTTAAAGGCCCAATTATCATATTTGGACTTTATGAAAATGGTTTTAGGCCCAATTGGATCCAACCAATTATCCTAAACCAAACTTGGCCCAACCAAGCCCATTAAGCCCAAATACAATAAATTAAATTAACTTATTATTCCAAATTACAAATTAATTCAATTCAAGTGTAATTACCATAATTAATTAATTAATCTAATGCTTCCAAAACACTAATCAATTCAATTAATCATGCTCTACATTTCCAATTCATGACCAACACAACTTAAAGCAAAATCAATCTTATAACATGCTTCAAGGCTCACGGCAAAAGCATACAAAAATCATTCAATTTGATTTCAATCTAATTAAATCAACATCTAAGATTCATTTCATGCCATTTAACACATCCAATTATTAAAATTCAAAAAATCACCATGAGTTCTCTAGGTCATGTATTCGGCCAACATATGGATTTTGGGAAAATTATTCTAATCAATTTTACACAAATCCAATGATGCAAAACTCTAAGTAATCATCATCTAACATCAACCAAACATCCAATTTCGCATTTTCATGCTCCAAGTAAAAATACCCAAATTTAAAGTCATGAACCCTAGAAATTCAAATCAAACTTAGATCGCTCTGATACCATTGTTAGTGTTCCTAGAACATGCCAAGATCGTCTAAGAGTGATTTGTGTGTGAATAAAATCAAAAGAGTTGCGGAAAATACTCAAATTGATCGGATGAGTTCAAAATTTTTTATGCATTTCGGTGGAAGCTCCAAGTCCTTCTTGAGTGTTTCCAACACTTGGGTGAGTTTCCCTATCACATTGATTCACTCCTTGATGTGCTAGCAAGAAAAAATGAAAGAAAAATTGCTCTCCCAAGAGGCAATGGAGTTCGGCATTTGAGAGAGAGAAGAGGGAATAGTTGTTTGCTTATTTTGTTTCTAAAATAAAAGTGTTACACAAGTTGACTTGTCAAAAATGTGTATATGCTTTTTCAAAAGCAAAACAAAACACAAATTGTGTTGGAGAAGCTGTCATAAAAGCTCTCAACCACTTCCATCAATTTGAATGACAAGTGATGTAAGTTGGTGGGTCTCACTCTAAATTCCAAATTTAAGTCGGACAATCCAACACGCAACTTTATTTGGGCCCGGATTCGTTTAATTCCGAATTAAATGAATTTACCGTTGCGACTTAATTAAATCCAATTTAATTAAATAATAATGTCTCGCAATATTATTACGTAAGTCGCTTACGAATTAATTCTAAATTAATTCGTTCGCTAGAATTAAAATATAATTTTAATTCCGAATTGAAATCTAATTTCAATTTAATATATCTAATATATTATATTAGCTCAATTAAATAAATTAAATAGAAAAATCTAATTTAACTATTAAATTTATTTTACCGATTAATTCCAAATTTATCGCGTTCTCTCTTCTCGATGAATTTAATCCCAGATAAATTCTCGATGCAATTAATCCCAGATTAATTCTTTCTTTCTTTAATATTAATTCTCAGATTAATTATTGTCGTAATTAATCCCATATTAATTTTCTCTCTCATAATTAATCCCATATTAATTTTCTCTCTCATAATTAATCCAAGATTAATTTTCTGTTCGAGTCAAATCTCAATGGTGAATCTTCGGGAAGCGACCCAAGAGATCCCTGGATATGTTGGTGTTGGACAATTATGACCCATAGCGTCACTATTTGTACAAATCATTATGTTGTTGTACAAATTGACTATGTGACAAAGGAGATTGCATTTTTATCATTTATGATTAGATCACCTAGATGTATAAATGATGAGAGGTCCCTATGATTTGTTCCTGGACGGAGAATGATATGAGACAGTATCAGTCCACAAAGGATAAATCATTAAATATCCCTAGTCAGAGTATTATCGAGATTGGACATCGATAAATACGTAAAAGACTAGTATTGCACTTGTGCGCGTTGTGAGGGCACAACAACATAGTTCTCATATATTTGGGTATAGGATACTCATGCAAGTGTAATAGGAGGTTGTGTTTTACCGATGGTACGGGAAACAGCTTCGCTCTGGATATACCCCCTCGGAATTCCATTGTTAGTATGACTATGTGTCTATGGAAGTCCGAAATCAGGGTAGGTGTATTTGGTCTTAACCTGAGACTTGCACCGCTAATACTTGCGACAATCAATATACTTTGGTTGCGGTCGTCCAGGGCTTTAACAGGTTTTGTGTACGCCAATGCTAGGTATATTGAGAATCGTAGTATGTTGGGTGTGATGTCAAGACTGAAGTGTCACTCTAGTCATATGGAGATGATGGTCACGTAGGATACGGGACTGGTTCTCTTAAATGCTGCAGCTATCGGGATAAAATGACAAGGTCAGGTTTATCCGATTATAGAGACTAGTCACCAGACATCCGACATGTACTTCGTACGGGGCAGACACAATTCCAGCCCCAGGCCTAGCACGTGATCATCTGATACTGGACAGAAATACGCAATACTACGTATACTATGCCTGATAAAAATCTTTTATTCCTGTAAGGATATTTCCGGAGAATTGGGAAGGCATAGAGTTTTGCTAGAGGCCAGCCTTGTCTTGTAAATCGGTAAAACGTAGTACGAGGTACTTACGTGTTCGGATAGTCCGACGACCGAATTTACTGCCAACATATCCGGGGATCTTATGGGTCGCTTCCCAAAGATTCACCGATGACGTATAACTCGCACTCTAAATTAATTTGCGATTAATTAGAAGAGAGAGAAAATTAATCTGGGATTAATAGCGGAGATATTTTATCTGGGATAAAATATCAATTAAAAAGAGAATGATTAATTTGGAATTAATCGATAAATTAATATATTTGATATATTAAATGAAATTGGATTTCGACGCGTAATTAAAATTAGATTTTAATTCGGGCGAACGAATTAATTTAGAATTAATTTGTTAGCGACGTGAATAGTGACTTCCCTAGGCGTAATCATTTAATTACGACGCAACGGAAAATTTGTTGATTTAGAATTAGCGAACCCGAGCCCGAGATTATTTGTGAGCGCATTCGCATTTCAAATTCGAGTGCGGCATGCAAGTCAAATCAAGCGTCAAATCGCTAGTCGCATCAAGCGTCAAATCATTAGTCACTTTGAGTGATGTGACTTGACAACTTGATGGATTGAGTGATGGTAGTGGTTGGGACTTTAATGGTTTGCTTTTTGAAAGCTAAATTCAGGTGAAATGCATTTGAAATTCAAATTAGTGTATAAGATACACAAATTTCGCAATCCAAAAACAACTCTCTCTTCTCTCTTTCTCTCTACTCTTCACGCCCAAGGGGCAAAATAAACCTTCTGGTTTTGTGAACTGTCGTGAGCAGTGGGAAGCATAGAGTGTGATTTTGTGGCAAAATCACAAGTTCTAGCACACTTACGAGACATGCGAAGGTGATAGGGAAGTCCACCCATGAGCCGGGAATTCGACGAAGCTTGGAGCTTGACGAAGGACCAAAATGGAGGCCAAACCAGTGAGCACACACAGCTCACTTCCGAACCAGTGAGGAGCAGATTTTTGAAGTTTTGTTGCCTCCGCGTCGCTCAACCGATCGATGTGAGTATTCCGCAACTTCTTCGATTTGTATTCGCACATATTTCATGCTTATTATTGATCTTGGGACCTTTATAGAAACCAACAATGGTATCAGAGCAAGGTTTGAGCATGAAAAAGTTTAGGGTTAAAATTTGGGTAAAATCATTTTGAGCATGATTTTGTGAAATTGGATGAATTAATATGCTTAAATGTGTTTGAATTGAAGTTTGATTTGATCAATTTCAAGAAAATTGATTTGGAACAATTTTCCCCAATTTTGGTAGGCTTGGCCGACTGTAGTGCCCTAATGTGTTCTTGGTGATTTTGATTTTTTAATTAATTGGATGAGTTAGAATCAATTAGGATGTTGATTTAATGTCGATTGTGGGATTAATTGGATTGAAACCAAATCGGATATAAAATCCCCTCCTTGGCCGAGACTTGGGAAGCATGTTTGGGTTTGATTTTAATCAAAATGTGTGGGACATATGATGATGAAAATAAGCATGATTAATTGTGTATATTGATGTTTTAGAAATGTTAATTTTGGTAATTAATCATGTTATACACTTTGGTAATTAAATTGGGAAAATTGGATTTTGGAATTTAATTATTTGGGTCTTAAAATTGGATTTAGGCTTTAATGTTGTAATTGGGCTTGTTGGGCTTTGTTGTACAAAGTTGGGTTTAGGCAAAATTGGTTGGATCCAATTGGGCCTAAAACCGCCACCATAAAGCCCAAATGCGACTTAATGGACCTTTAAAGTTTAATTGGGCCTAATGGGCCTAAATTGATTTATGGGCTTATGGGGTAACTCCCGGATTGGATTTTGGTTATTCGGTTTGACCCGATTTGACCAAAAGTCCACGCCTTAAGAAATTAATTAAAAGTCCATTGGACTTTAATTAAATTGACGTTGGACGTTAATCGGGCTTTGAGACCCGTAGCGATTAAATTTGGAATTTAAGTCGTAATGGTTCGTTAAATAAAGTGTATTATTTAATTTGGAATTAAATAGTGAATTAGAATTAAATGCATATTGAATTGGATTTAATGATGTAGTTTAATTTAATTCTAGAATTCGTACTTTATGTACTTATTCGCAAAACGAGTTTGACTCGAACAAAATCAAATCGTTGTTTGAACATTGGATGATCACTAATTATCAGATTAATTAATTTGATTAGATTGATTGATAACATGCTTGTGTGAATACATGGTTACGATGCATGAATAATGTATATCGGATGGATATTAGATGGGTGGGGCAATTTTGGAAATTGTAATAAATTTGATTTATTAATTGGACCTGCGTGTCCAGCCTTATTACCTCTCATTTCTTTGTATTCTCTTCTCACCTATTCCCATCAATGTAAATGAGGTTTATTTAGAAGTGTAGTGTAACGGGTAGAAGTAAATACTTGTGCTAGCGGGAGAGAGAAAGGGAGAGATTTGATCTAGGATCAATGTGTAAAGTATCCATCTGCATATCATTATTATTTTATTATACGCGCTTTATTATGTGTTTAGAATGCATGTTTAAGGGTGTATGATGATGAGACCTTAACAAAGATAATAAATTGGTTGCCAATTTGCACTCGAAAAACCCTCACAAAATATTAAGCGTTTTTCCTTCCATTGAGTGATTCTCACTCAATATCCGAGACAGGCATTGGCTTGTTGGCCAAAGTCAAGGCCTTTGTCCGTCGAAGATGTGTTTGAATCATGAAGGCTTTGTTCCATATTGGTGTCTTGTCCAAGTTGTGGTTTGTTGGCCAAAGTCAAGACTACTTCTTGTCTATCGACATTGATTACGAAGCTTTCCATGGTCAATGGGTCGCGTTTGACTGGGATTACTAAGTTTGTTGTGCCAAAGCCAAGGCTTAGTTCATTCAGAGGAAAAAGGTTAGGTAATACATTGGATGTATTGGCATATATAAGATATATGTTTCGGACTTGGATGTCCCCCTACCGGATCTAGGAATTGGATTGGATCCAATCGATCTTAGAGATCTACCTAGTTAATTATCATACAATTTGTTGGCCAAAGTCAAGATTGTGTGATATTTAACGGGATCCTAGCCCACTAGGAAACGCGGTTTCCCGAGTACTCGACAGAGGGTTAGAGGCTAGCCGAAAAATAGTGGGAGGCAAGAATTGAATTTGCAATATTCGTTTAATTACTTGCCATACGCGCTCAAACAAATATCATTCGTCAAATAAATTAAATGTTAGTTGGACTAATATTTAAATATTGTTTTAATAAATAGTTGGACTATATTCAAACTATTCATTTATAGTTGATTTTATAATTGGATTATAGTAATCAATATAATTGATTTTAATCTATTAAATTATAGTTGATTAAATAGTTAGACTATTGTAATCATTATAATAAATAGTACCTAAATCGTTGATTAAATAGTTGGACTATTAAAATTAAGATAAAATTGAAAGATTGACATTTAAAACATAATCCTAGGGAAAATGTATTTAAATGGTTTAATTTTCAAATTGGGAATAAATTTCGGGATGGTCCTGGAAAATAATAAGTTATTTTATTTGATAAAATAATATATTAAGCCTGAGCCCGGAGTTAAGCAAACAGTAGAGCATAATCTTTGGAAGATCATGCAATGATAAGTTAGTGCTTAATCCATTAAGCTTGTCGCATTAGACTCCTTAATTTCTAAATCAGAACTAAGGATTAGATCCTTAAAATATGATAATGAAATGGAAGGATCTTCATAAATCTATGCTTAGATTTTAGAAGTACTAAATTGCAATAAATAACTCTTGGAGAGTTAATGACTATTCTCAGGAGACAAGTCAAAATTTGCAATTAGGCAAGTAGCGCAAGGCGCACCTTACTTCGATATTCTAGAAGGCCAAGGCTGGCCAAAGGCTTCTGGAATGTGAAAAGGGAAAAGGCAAAATCATTATAATCTTCTAGGAAGATAAAGGACATATCCCAAAATGTCTGCTTAATTGTGGCAAACGGGATCGCGGAAGCATGACTGTCGTTTGGACAAAGCAGACATGAAGGAATTGAATACGAGCAAGGCTCTGACTTCAAATATGATTGTCATAAATATGTTCATGACTAGTATCGAAATTAGATTTAAATACTTAGTGTGATACATAAATATGTACTGATGTACAGAATCTGCTATGAGCAGCATACTAACTTCAGATAGAGATTTATCTGCGAATTGAAAACTGGAAGAAAGTCGTTGTTTTAACCGCAGGTACCTAAGTTTAGGAACTACCTTCGGGTGTGTACTTAAATTAGGAAACTGTTATAATGTAACTAGTTTGACTAGAAATATTATCTTTATATCAGTGTTTAACCCGCTGCGGGTGAACCTTTATATTCTAGAACACTAAAGTGTTTTATTATATAAAGATGATATTGAGATAAACACATTAGATGTGAATAACAGTATTTATATTTTGAATATAAATAAAATCTCAAACATATAAAATGACAAACAAATAGCTCAAACTGATTTGATCAGAAGAAACTAATTGTGGCATTGTTGTTGGGGACACAATTAAACAAGAATCGTGTATCCGCACTTTTGAAGAGTGGGTACTAGGACTGATTTGATTCTATTTAATAAAGTCTACGAATCTAGTTTATTGGGCAATATGCCTATAACATATTTACTTGGTAAAAGTGCAAATGTCACTGATCTGTTGGCCCTAGTTCATAGTGAAGCAAGTGGGCCCATGTCTAGCTAGGCTAGAAGTGGATATGAATATTTCGTGACCTTTACGGATGTGGCATCGCGTTATGGTTATGTGTTTCTTTTGAAGAACACAAATCGGAAACTTTTAAAGTTTCGACACGAAATAGACAAACAGATCGGCTATAGTACTATACCGTCACGGTAAGACCGTAATGGAAAATAGTTAAGTAATAAGTTTCTTATATACTTGAAAGAGTAAAGTATTCTTTCAAATGAGGACTCCTCCCGAACACGTCAATTTGACGGTGTGTCTGAACTGAGTGACCGAATTTTGTTGGACATGATAAGGTTAATAATGAGTCGCTCTGAGCTACCATTTCCTTCAACGGATAAGCTTTAAACAGTGCAAGAACTTATTTAGAATAAGGTTCCATAAAAATCTGTTTGACAGATTTCATATAAGATATGAACGGGAAAGAAACCGGGTTTCACATTCCTGATTATTTGGGTATGTTTGGCATACGTTTGGATGATACCAAACTAAAACCCAAATTGGATAAGTGCAAATTGTAGGTTATCCTAGGGATACCATAAGTATTGTACTTATACAACTCACGAGAGAACAATTAGATTTTTGCTCACCATGCGGTTTTCCTAAGAGGAATACCGATATGCAGTGGTAAGTGGGAGGATAGTAAAACTCGATGAAAATCGAAGTAATACTGTTCAAGGCACCGATTCCTAATGGAACACAAATAGTTCATCAAGGATGAAACTATACCATTAATCTTCGAATACATAAGAACTGCGTATGTCGGAGAGAGTCAGAAAACAACCTGGGGTATGGGTTTTCTGATCTCGCCTCATAAAGATGTCTATCTTATTGAGGAATACCAACTGACTACGTAAAAGGTAGTGATACAAGGTATCGACTCCCTATTATGGCAAAGTGCCATATGATCCGAAATGGATTCCATGTATATCAACCAAGTTTGGATACTAGTTGATGTACCGCAAGGCATTGTGCCTATTGGTACTATATTAGTCTTCAAGGAAGACATACATGGAAGGCAACATACCAACGTACTAAGCTAGGCTTGTAGCGGAAAGGTATCGTTATCAACATTGTGTTGATTACGATTCAACCTTTTACCTGTTGCCACGGTAAATCCATTTGGATAATGCTTGCTAAAGCTGCATGTTTCATTTATGAAATATGTCAGCTAAACGGGAAAATAGCTTTCCTAAAAATGAAACCTTTTGGAGGATGTTTAAAACATCCTGACGATTTTTTCGTACAATAACTAGCAAACAAGGTTTGCGGGTTATTCGATCCATGTTTGGATTGAAGCAAGCATAGGTTCTTGGAATTATCGTTTTGATGTAATCATAATGGAGTATGATTTAATTCAAAACGAAATGATTCTTGTGTGTATAAGAGGGTTGGTGGGAGCGCACTGACAGTGGCTGTCCTATAAAATAATGATAATACGTCATTTCTTGGAAATGATATTCCCATAAAATAACAATCGGTGAAAGCTTGGCTTTCGAAAACTCTCCGTGGAATCGTACATTGAAAAATGTACGCTACCTAGTGTCTCACACGCTTTGAGCATATTAAGTCACAAACAGGCCAATCCAAGTGATAGTCACTGGATTGATGTTAAGAACATCTGTTAGTATCTTAGAGAACTAAGGATGCTGTCTTAATCTATGGAGATGGAGAACTTGAAGTGACTGGGATCACTGTAGCAAGTTTCCTAAACCGATTGAACGACTATAAGTCGCAAACGGTACTATACAGTTTGAATGACGGAACAGTGAGCTGGAAATCTTCCAAGCAAGATACTATTGCCGAATAAACAACAAATACGGGTTAATTACTGCAGCTGAGGTGGCAATAGAAGCCATTTGGGTCGATAACAAATCTAATTAGATTAGATATATTCTGTTGCAGCTGAGCTAGGCGTCAGCGCAGGCTAAAGAATTAATGGTCTCATCAACGATCCAGATACATACTTTGATATTCATCTGATCGTTCGGATCATACATCGTGGCGATGTGATGATCGAATAAATCGCATCAGATGACAATCATGCAAATCAGATGACGAAAGCCTTTTCTCAGTAATTTGAGCCAACCGTACATAGTTCGGGTGTAAGACACTCGAGTGACTGGCTATAGGCCAAGTGGGAGATTGTTGGACAATTATGACCCATAGCGTCACTATTTGTACAAATCATTGTGTTGTTGTAAAAATTAACTATGTGACAAAGGAGATTGCACTCTTATCATTTGTGATTAGATCACCTAGATGTATAAATGATGAGAGGTCCCTATGATTTGTTCCTGGACGGAGAATGATATGAGACAGTATCAGTCCACGAAGGATAAATCATTAAATATCCCTAGTCAGAGTATTATCGAGATTGGACATCGATAAATACGTAAAAGACTAGTATTGCACTTGTGCGCGTTGTGAGGGCACAATAGCATAGTTCTCATATATTTGGGTATATGATACTCATGCAAGTGTAATAGGAGGTTGTGTTTTACCGATGGTACGGGAAACAGCTTCGCTCTAGATAGACCCCCTCGAAATTCCATTGGTAGTATGACTGTGTGTCTATGGAAGTCCGAAATCAGGGTAGGTGTATTTGGTCTTAACCTGAGACTTGCACCGCTAATACTTGTGACAATCAATATACTTTGGTTGCGGTCGTCCATGGCTTTAACAGGTTCTATGTACGCCAATGCTGGGTATATTAAGAATCGTAGTGTGTTGGGTGTGATGTCAAGAAAGAAATGTCACTCCAGTCATATGGAGATGATGGTCACGTAGGATACGGGACTGGTTCTCTTAAATTCTGTAGCTATTGGGATAAAATGACAAGGTCAGGTTTATCCGATTATAGAGACTAGTCACCAGACATCCGACATGTGCTTCGTACGGGGCATACACAATTCCAGCCCCAGACCTAGCACGTGATCATCCGATACTGGACAGAAATACGCAATACTACGTATACTACGCCTGATACAGATCATTTATTCATGTAAGGATATTTCCGGAGAATTGGGAAGGCATGGCGCTTTGCTAGAGGCCAACCTTGTCTTGTAAATCGGTAAACCGTAGTACGAGGTACTTACGTGTTCGGATAGTCCGACGACCGAATTTACAGTCAACATATCCGGGGATCTCATGGGTCGCTTCCAAGATTCACCAATGACGTATAACTCGCACTCTAAATTAATCTGTGATTAATTAGAAGAGAGAGAAAATTAATCTGGGATTAATAGCGGAGATATTTTATCTGGGATAAAATATCAATTAAAGAGAGAACGATTAATTTGGAATTAATCGATAAATTAATATATTTGATATATTAAACGAAATTGGATTTCGACGCGGAATTAAAATTAGATTTTAATTCGGGCGAACGAATTAATTTAGAATTAATTCGTTAGCGATCTGAATAGTGACTTCGCTAGGCGTAATCATTTAATTACGACGCAACGGAAAATTCGTTGATTTAGAATTAGCGAACTGACCGGCGTAAACACACACGTATAACGCAAGCGTATGTATCGTTCAAGTAGTATAAAAGTATCGATCCCACGAGGACTTAATACCTAAGCTATTAATTTTATGAGGTCAAATGATTACTAGTATCTAACAGGTTGATTGATTGATTTGAAATGGTGACGATTCTAAATTTAAAAGCAAGTAAATAAAATTGTCGAAAGTAGGTTTTAAGAAAATTCAATATTAAAAACTATCTAGGGTTGTGATTTCTTTTAATATCATTTTAAAGATGAAGTGGTTATCTTAAAGTTGGGTAATATATTGATTTATTAACCTGGAACACTAAATTATGTAAAAGCATCTTCCGATGGTTAATTACAAATACCTAGTATAATCTAATTGAACCATATGTCTATGTCAACCAAATTACCTAGATTCATTAAGATTAAGTTCCAATTAAGGCTACCCCCGCCCGACAGGTATATTCCTATCCTGTAAGGAAATCTATTAAAGGGTTATCTATCCTCAAGGAAGATCGTGGGCTATTGAGTCTAAGGTCTTTAAACTTAAAATCCTTATGTCTATTTCATTTTAAGTTTAACTAATCAATTTTATTAGTGGCCAGTTAATAAAAAAAGCATTAAGATTAAGACTCAATAAATAAATCTTTATATTACACAAACTTTAATTTAACCTCTTATAAACCGGTGATATTAAAAGTCATCACAACCCCAGATAACTAATTTAGGTACAACACATAACTAGGGCTAGTAAAAACTTGAAAATAAATTGGCGAGGCGGCTAAGAGCTCAATTATTATGCTGACGTGGCGCTGACATGGCAAGGCGGCTGAGATCAATTGTCGACACCGTAGGATTGCGACACGTGTCACGCTGTGATTGGCTGATGATGATGTGGCATGTTGACTCGGTTGACCTGCTGACGTGGATGATGACATGGCAAGACGCGTGGCAGAGTTGACTCGTTGACCGGATGACGTTGCAACATGTTAGATGACACGTGGCACACGTGGAAATAGTAATTGTCGGCACTGTATGATGATGACACGTGGCACGGCGCACGTTAGCATATCGGATGTGATGGTGACACGTGTCACGGCGAATGTTAGCAAATTCAAACTTCTCAAATTCTGTCCCGTTGACCCGGCGCACGTTAGCAGCTTTGGTGCATGTTAGGCGTCTCGACGCCAAGGAATTGCGTGTCGCGACTCTCCCAAATTACCAAAATGCCCCTTTTTCCAATTTTCACTGTTTTGGTCCAAATCACCTCCAGAATATCCTGAAACTTTATTTATCTACAAAATAACACAAAACACATCAAAATATTCACAAAACTCAAGAAACTATACAAAATATTATGTTAAATGAGTGGAAAATAGTGATAGATTTACCACTCATCACACCCCCAAACCTAATATTTTGCTAGTCCTCGAGCAAAACACAAAATAAAATAACATAATAAATTTAACTAAGCCACTTTCGTAGGGATCACGATTGCATTTAGCATATGCAACAAGCCTTTAAACCCCTAGGTGTCCCTAGTGGACGAGTTGTAGTCTCGTGAGGGTTTACAGCAATGATACCCACAAACATTTTACAAAAGTAAAAAGGTTGTAAAACTAATGCACACAAAAGCAAAAGGACTAGCGAAAAGAGAATAAAGATGTTAGTGACTAATCAGGTGAAACTTCTACTCCAAGTTACTAGTTGTTTTGTTTCATTCTAAATTACCGAATAAGTGAATTCTCCGATCATTTTTACCATTCTTCATATACACAGCCAACAAAATATTAAACAACTCATTTTTGCCCACAACAGTCACAAGTGTAGTTGATAAGAGAGTAATATTTTTGTCCTAAAGTTTTATCAGAATTCACACCTTTTTGCAGCAATGGAATAATTTTTCTGATTTTTCTTTTATTTTTCTCTATTTTTTATTTATATACAATATCTTCCATCTATGTAGCGAGTGTTGGGTCGGTGGCTCCCAAACCAGTTGGCTTTAGGGCACCAGGTGTTAAGATACCCCTACGGACTTAATTACTCAGACTTCAGATATATATATTTTTGCAGCATCTTTGATCCATGTAGCGAGCTTTGGGCCAGTGACTCCCAAACCAGTTGGTTTTAGGGCACTAGTAGTTAAAACACCCTTACAGACTTAATAACTCGGATCTCATATTATTTTTTTTATTCCACTGCTTTTTGAGATGCTTCCTCCAATTAAACTAGAGCACTGAATATTACAAACTTTTCAATTTTAGCTCATGTCTGTATGTTACTATGCATGTTGATAATACCTGCCAACTGAGCATATGAAGATCCATTTTAGTCAATTTTATGGAGAATTTACAAATTAAATAATTCAAAAGGAAATAAAAAAAAATTAACTTGTTTCGAAATAGGTTTGAAATACGTCTCAGGAGTAGAAATTCCTTACTCAGCTATCTCTTACCAATTTCACCTTTTTAGTCAAAATAAAAACAACAAAAACACAAAATATTTTTGTAATTTTTAAAAATTTTCAATTTTTTTGTATTTTTCGAAAAATTTGGACTAAAAATAAAAATAACACACAAACTAAAAACAAGGTACTGATCAACTAATCCCTCCCCCAAACCTAAATGAGACATTGTCCCCAATGTCTTAAACAGTAAAAGGAGAGTTAAGAAGGTCGTACATGGTTAGCTGAAAATCTTATAGGAAATTAAAGGTTAAGATCCAGATTAATCCGACGCATCTTACCACGATCGTCCTCGGACCAATTTATCTTTGAAAGGATAGGGTCAACTCGTGGTTCATAGGCTATGAGTTGGTCTATTAGATCCGGAGCAGTTCTGGCAGTAAAGAGGAGTTCTTTTAAAGGTTTTGACACGAATCCATTTCTCCGAGCATCATCAAGAAACACACAAAGAAAATCATAAAATCCATCAACGTTGAGTAGTCCAATTGGTTTCTGGTGTATGTTCAGGTTCGCCCAAGATAGCACAATAAAAATTTCCTCCAATGTACCCCAACCACCTGGCAAAGCAATAAAAGCATCAGCACGGTTAATCATTCTACCAATCGTTCAGACATTCCTTGCACGATCAGTTCCTCCCCGTTTGATGGTCAATAAGATTTGCCTCTGCCAAGGGTTTTGGAATGATTCCCAAAATGTGACTGCCTCCTTCCTGTACCGCCTTTGAAACGATCCCCATAAGTCCAAGATTTCTCCGCCATATATTAAGTGCATATTCCTTGCAGCTAAGACTCGACCCAATTCATGTACTGCTTCTACGTATTGTGGTTTAGTTCCAACACTACTACCGCAAAACACACAGATGTTTTCAACTCGTCTTCTTGAAGTGGCTTCCATGTTTTACTCTAGATGTCTTCAAAAGTGCAATGATGAGTTGAATTTATAACACCTGAAAAGGGTGAGTAAAATAATAGTACCTGCCCAATGACAATTATTAGTTAAACAAATCGTGATAGTCAAAAAGTTCTGGATCTTGTCGGAGAAAATAAAACAACAAAACAAATTACAATTATTAGGAAAAGACAAAGAGATATAATATTTACAAGAAAAATAGCGGCTTGATCGACGTCTATGCGTCAGGGACAAGCTTCCCATCCAATTTTCTTATAAATTGGCAAACAGGGTCTTTTTGAGTCAGATTCCCGAGACTTAACAGTTGTCTTTTTTTTGAAATTGTGTATGTAATTTGCGAAAGGCTATGTGAACATATCCACTGGGATGCGTCTCAAGAGTCGAAGATATATCATCTAAAGACTCCTTACTCAAGCCATCCCTAATGAATTTAATTTTGTCTTCGCGATTATCAGACACCATTCCTAAAGAACGACAACGAGTATTGCAATTCCAGCGTGCACATTTATAACAAACACTCATTTGCTTAGCTCTACGTTTCTTTGCATAGGTGCTTCTTCCAAAACCAGGCAGATGTGAAATAAAAGAGTCAGAAGACTTACCTGCCAATCGGACTCGTGCTTCAATTACCCAACGAATGTCATTAGGAACACCGTGAATTGTTAGTAACCTCATCCGTTCTAAGCGAGCTTTGTAGACTTTCATCAGAGATTTTTGAGGGATAGAAGGAAATTGCTTGTGAAGATTTGCGAGAGCTTCTTCCATCTTGAAATGTCTTAATCTGCAAAAACTAAACACACCAAATTAAATCACACCAAATCACAATATATAAAAAAATTACATGGGTTCCTCCCTGCGAGCGCTAAGTTTAAAGTCGTCGGCCAGACTTGACTTCTCGAACGTTAAGCTGGATATGAAAGTGTAACACTTTCTTTTTGTCGCTCAAATGATTCTCCCCAGTAGTGCCTGACACGCTTGTTTTTAACCTTGAAATTTTGTTAGCGTCAGGATCATGTATCTCAACGGCTTTATTTGGTAAAACTTTGGTGATCACAAATGGACCTGACCACCGTGATTTTGGCTCCCATAGGAAGAATTTCACCCTTGATTTGTTTAACAGTACCTTCTGCCCTGGTTCCAGTTGTAGGCACTAACTTCTCATCATGTCTTTTCTTGCCCTTTTCTTTGTACAATTTGGCATCATCAAAAGGCTAATTGTGAAATTCCTCCAATTCGTTGAGGGTGGAACTTTTTCTCTTCTGTTGCTTGTAGTGCAAGAATTGGTTTCTTCAATACAAAAGACGCTTTATCTTTAGGCTCCACAGGCAATTGACATGTTTTAAGTTTGTCAGTAGAACTTTGCATTGCATTGGAGTTCTGAATGGTACTGTGTATCACATCGAGTTTGAAACATTCCTCCTTCTTTTCATCATCTGGGAAATTCATGGCCTTGAAAACATTGAATGTTACTTCTTGGTCTTGTACCCTCATGGTTAGTTCTCCTTTTTGTACATCAATAATGGTTCGACCTGTAGCCAAGAATGGTCTCCTGAGGATGATTGGCACGTCTACGTCTTTCTCCATATCAAGGACAATAAAATCTGCTGGGAAAATGAATCTGTCAACCTTGACCAGCACATCCTCAACTACGCCTCTTGGAAATACGAGCGTTCTATCAGCAAGTTGTAGTGAGACTGAAGTTGGCATTGTTTCTCCAATATGTAATTTCCTGAAAATAGAAAAAGGCATCAAGTTAACACTCGCACCTAAATCACACAAAGCCTTACCGAAGTCATGTTCTCCTATGGTGCAAGGAACAGTGAAACTACCAGGATCTTTCAACTTTGGGGGAAGTTTCCTCTGAATGATAGCGCTGCATTCTTCTGATAATACTACTGTCTCGTAATCTCCCAATCTCCGCTTTCGTGAAAGAATGTCTTTCATGAATTTGGCATAGCTGGGCATTTGTTCCAACGCTTCTACAAATGGAATGTTGATATGCAGCTTTTTGAAGATCTCCAGAAACCGAGAAAATGCTTGTCCAATTTTTTCTTCTGAAGACGTTGAGGAAAAGGTGGAGGTAGAATGATCTGTTCTTTTTCCTTGCTTCTTTTTCCTCCATCTGTTGCTTTGTTTCTTTTGGAACTTCCTCAGCAGCTGTTTTGGCTCCAACATCTTTGTTGATTTCAGTACCGCTTTTTAACATGATGGCATGACATTGTTCCTTCCCCATGTTTCTTGGATTTGGCTCTGTGTTGCTAGGAACGGTACCTGGCGGTCTTTAACTCTGAGCATTTGCCAGTTGTCCAATTTGAATCTCCAGTGCTTTAATAGAAGCATATTGACTTTGAATTAATGCTGCTTGGGATTGAAACATAGCATCATATCTTGCTGCTTGAGAGTCGTGTTTTGCTTCTATCTTTTTCAAGTGGGTCAACACTTCTGTTATTCCTGGTTCATTTGCCTGCTCCTGGCTTTTGTTCTGTTGCTGGAATTCAGGTGGTAGATAGTTTTGCTGTTGGCCTGAATTGTTGCTCCATGATAAATTAGGGTGATTCCTCCACCTTGGGTTGTAGGTGTTGGAATATGGATTGTTCCCCTGTCTGTTGAAATTGTTGACATAATTCACCGTCTCTTCAAGTTGGTTCGACTCTGGTGCTCCTCTATATGGTGAACTTGTGGATCCAGTGGTAAGAGTCCATGAATTTGCATATCTGATCTAGTTAGCGTTGACTGCTGTACTGGCTCCACTTTCATAAATTCCTGCAATTCTTTGGATCATGCTCCTTTCTGTTGGCCACAAGGAATTGTTGTTGGCCATTTCTTCGATTAGGTCTCAGGCTTGATCTTCTCCTTTTGCCATTAAAGCTCCTCCAGCAGCAGCATCGATTGTGGTTCTCATTATTCCAGAAATCCCATTATAGAATCTTTGGACTTGAAGCCATTTTGGAATCTCATGGTGAGGACATTTCCGGAGCAAATCTTTATACCTTTCCCAAGCTTCATAGAGAGTTTCATAGTCTTGTTGTACAAATGATGTGATGTCATTCCTCAGTTTTCCAGTTCTGGCTGGTGGAAAGTACTTTGCAAGAAATTCGGTGGCTAAAGTGTTCCAAGTTGTGATGAAACCTGCTGGTAGTGAATGTATCCAAGCTTTAGCTCTGTCCTTCAAGGAGTATGGGAAAACACGCAATCTCATTGCTTCTTGAGCTTCTCGGTTGTAATTGAAAGTGCCGCAAACTTCCAGGAAGTTGCTGATGTGGGCATTAGGATCTTCAGTTGCATTCCCCCCAAACTGAACTAACTGCTGAATCATCTGAATGCATGTTTTGATGTCACCTGCATTTGCTGGTAATGGAGGAAGTACAATGCAAGAAATGAGTCTGTCAACCACCGGAATGATTCTGTCTCGAATGGGAATTGGTGGTGCAACGTTCAAGGTTCAGGTTCCATGTTGACTAAAGCTTCTTGGCCTTCTCGCTTTTCCCTTCTTAACTGTCTGATGGTTCTTTCAATTTCTGGGTCAAGCGGTCGAAGTTCAAAGCTTCTGGTTCATCTCATGAAGTTACTGAGAACCTGAAACACAAGAAAACAAAAACAATAAGTAAAAAGAAATTAGATACAAGTAAAGGTATCTAACCCCTAAAATAATAGTAAAAGATAAATAAGTCCCCGGCAACGGTGCCAAAAACTTGACCGGCATAAACACACACGTATAACGCAAGCGTACGTATCGTTCAAGTAGTATAAAAAGTATTGATCCCACGAGGACTTAATACCTAAGCTATTAATTTTATGAGGTCAAATGATTACTAGTATCTAACAGGTGATTGATTGATTTGAAATGGTGACGATTCTAAATTTAAAAGCAAGTAAATAAAATTGTCGAAAGTAGGTTTTAAGAAAATTCAATATTAAAAACTATCTAGGGTTGTGATTTTTTTAATATCATTTTAAAGATGAAGTGGTTATCTTAAAGTTAGGTAATATATTGATTTATTAACCTGGAACACTAAATTATGTAAAAGCCTCTTCCGATGGTCAATTACAAATACCTAGTATAATCCAATTGAACCATATGTCTATGTCAACCAAATTACCTAGATTCATTAAGATTAAGTTTCAATTAAGGCTACCCCCGCCCGAAAAGTATATTCCTATCCTGTAAGGAAATCTATTAAAGGGTTATCTATCCTCAATGAAGATTATGGGCTATTGAGTCTAAGGTCTTTAAACTTAAAATCCCTATGTCTAGTTCATTTTAAGTTTACCTAGTCAATTTTATTAGTGGCCAATTAATAAAAAAAAGCATTAAGAATAAGACTCAATAAATAAATCTTTATATTACACAAACTTTAATTTAACCCCTTATAAACCGGTGATATTAAATGTCATCACAACCCCAGATAACTAATATAGGTACAACACATAACTAGGGCTAGTAAAAACTTGAAAATAAAAGACATAAAGTAAAAATACGGTAAAGTAAATACTGAAAAGTAAATTACAATAAAATAAAATGCTAAGGTAAAAGGAATTACTTTTACTACTACTAATTTAGATATCTCCCATAAAATAATATATAAACTTGTGATAATATTACCAACCGACCAATCTGGCGGTATCCTGATTAAGTCAAATTAAGTCCAACCAGCCATTAAGGCGGTAATATTTGTCCATAAACCAGCCATAAAGGCGGAACCAAAATTAAATTACCAACCGACCAATCTGGCGGTATCTTTGATTAATCAGGTTTAAACCAGATTAAAATTAAATTACCAACCGATCAATATAGTGGTATCCTTTTTAAGTCAAATTTTAAATAGTGAATATAATATTTTTAAGGGAGATTAATCTAAATAGCAATAGTAAAAGAATTACCTTTCACCCTAGCTGGGGAAGTTACCTCCTCATGGTGAATAGTAAAAACTGTAAAAATTAAGAAAGTAAATTACTATTATTACAGAACGTAATTAAAATTAATTACAAAACTAAAAATTAAAAAAAAAACTAAAAACTAAAAACTAAAAGAAACTAGAGAGAGAAACTTTTTCTTTACATCAAAGAGATGAGAGAGAGTGGTGCATCTAAAACTGAAATCTCGAGTTCAATTTATAGACCCGGTAGGCTTCCCGCGTCGCGACGCCAAGGGCTTTGGCGTCGCTATGCCAGATTCTGTCGACGTGGCTTGCTAAGGCTTTGACACGTGGCAATTCGGATAAGAAGATAAGGCGACACGTGGCGAGGCGGCTAAAAGCTCAATTATTATGCTGACGTGGCGATGACGTGGCGCTGACGTGGCAAGGCGGCTGAGATCAATTGTCGGCACCGTAGGATTACGACACGTGTCACGCTGTGATTAGCTGATGATGACGTGGCATATTGACCCGGTTGACCTGCTGACGTGGATGATGACGTGGAAAGACGCGTGGCAGAGTTGACTCATTGACCGGATGACGTGGCGACACGTGGCACACGTGGAAATAGTAATTGTCGGCACCGTAGGATGATGACACGTGGCACGGCGCACGTTAGCATATCGGCTGTGATGGTGACACGTGTCACGGCGCACGTTAGCAAAGTCAAACTTCTCAAATTCTGTCCTGTTGACCCCGCGCACGTTAGCAGCTTTGGTGCATGTTAGGCGTCTCGACGCCAGGGGCTTGCGCGTCGCGACTCTCCCAAATTACCAAAATGCCTCTTTTTCCAATTTTCACTGTTTTGGTCCAAATCACCTCCAGAATGTCCTGAAACTTTATTTATCTACAAAATAACACAAAACACATCAAAATATTCACAAAACTCAAAAAACTATACAAAATATTAGGTTAAATGAGTGGGAAATAGTGATAGATTTACCACTCATCACGAACCCGAGCCCGAGATTATTTGCGAGCGCATTCGCATTTCAAATTCGAGTGCGGCACGCAAGTCAAATCAAGCGTCAAATCGCTAGTCGCATCAAGCGTCAAATCATTAGTCACTTTGAGTGATGTGACTTGACAACTTGATGGATTGAGTGATGGTAGTGGTTGGGGCTTTAATGGTTTGCTTTTTGAAAGCTAAATTCAGGTGAAATGCATTTGAAATTCAAATTAGTGTATAAGATACACAAATTTCACAAACCAAAAACAACTATCTCTTCTCTCTTTCTCTCTACTCTTCACGCCCAAGGGGCAAAATAAACCTTCTGGTTTTGTGAACTGCCGTGAGCAGTGGGAAGCATAGAGTGTGATTTTGTGTAAAATCACAAGTGCTAGCACACTTACGAGACATGCGAAGGTGATAGGGAAGTCCACCCATGAGCCGGGAACCATTCGACGAAGCTTGGAGCTTGACGAATGCCCAAAATGGAGGCCAAACCAGTGAGCACACACAGCTCACTGCCGAACCAGTGAGGAGCAGATTTTTGAAGTTTTGTTGCCTCTGCGTCGCTCAACCGATCGATGTGAGTATTCCGCAACTTCTTCGATTTGTATTCGCACATATTTCATGCTTATTATTGATCTTGGGACCTTTATAGAAACCAACAGTTGGCAGTAAATACGGTCATCGGACTATCCGAATACGTGCATACCCGGTACCACGTTCTCACCGATTTACAAGATATGGTTGGCTTCTAGCAAAGCACCGTGCCTACCAAATTCTCCAGAAATATTCTTCTGCGGAATACAATATCTTTGTCAGGCGTAGTATACGTAGTATTGCGTATTACGATCCAGTATCATAATGTCATATGCTAGGCCTGGGGCTGGAATTGTGTCTGCCCCATACGAAGCATATATCGGATCTCTGGTAACTAGTCTCTATAATTGGATAATCATGACTTTGTCATATTATCCCGATAGCTGCAGCATATAAGAGTACCAGTTCCGTATCCTGCGTGATCATCATCTTCATATGACTGAAGTGATACTTCCATCTTGACATCACACCCAATACACTATGATTCTCAGTATACCCAGAAGAGGCATACACATGACCCTTTAAAGCCCCGGACGACCAAAACCAAAGTATACTGATTGTCGCAAGTATTAGCGATGCAAGTCTCAGGTTAAGACCAAATACACCTACCTGATTCGGACTCCCATGACACTAGTCATATACAATGGGATTCCAATGGTCTATCCAAGCGAAGCTATTTCCGTACCATTGGAAAATAGACCTCATATCACACTTGCATGAGTATCCAATACCCCAAAATAATGATAACTATGTCGTTTGCCTCCATAATGCGCACAAGTGCAATACTAGCCTATTCTGCATTATCGATGTCCAGTCTCGATAATACTACGACTAGGATATTTAATAATTAAACCTTAGTGGATTAATATTGTCTCATATCTTATTAATCTGGTACTAATAATATTGACTTTTATCATTATATATCCAGGTAATCCAATTACAAATGTCACATAGTTAATTTGTACCAACATCAGTTCTCTGTACAAATAGTGATGTTATGAGTTATAATTGTCCAACATTACTATCGCAACGCATTAGTAGATCCACATATCTACATATGTGGACCACAAAACCACAAAAAAAACAAAACAAAAAATAATAAAATAAAAACAGTGAAAAGAGATGGCTGGTGAGCTCATTGGGAAAAAAAAATTATTGCAAGCCACTGTTGGCACCAACAAAAACAAAAGGGACGGGAGAGCTGGAAAAAGAGGTTGTAGTAAGAAGAAATGGAAGAGAAAAAATAAATTGAAGAAAATGAAGATTTTGATATAAATTCTACTCATTATTTGATCCAAATACATATAAAACGGAGCCTCATTAAAATAAGATATACAATAATTTAGGAATTATAAATACCTTTGTAATTGTGATGCTGCAAAAGTAATGCAATCCAATCCACCATTTTGAGTGGAGAATCTTGTAAAATAATGTGATGACAGGTGATGTCAGACATAATAATGATTTATAATTTATTAAACAAGTGGAGAATAAAATTAATTAATAATACTTTTTTTTAAAAATAAATAAATTAAATTAAATCCTTATTAAGACAAATAAGAGTTGTCTCTGACTCTCAAGTCTTTCAGCACTTGTAAGCAATAAGAATAGTAAAAACAAAAAACAAAAACCAAAAACAACAACCTCCGATTTTGTTGCATGTTAAAGCAAAAATGGTGATCAACAAGTTCCTTCACCCATCCCTCAAATCCAAGGTTTCACTTTCATTACAAAGCTTTTTTTTTAAAATTTATAAGCAACCATGTTTGTTAGTTTTTTTGGTTTTGTTTTTTGTTTCTAATACAATACGTATCTCATAATCCTCACTTGCAGCTACTTATTTGCAAATTTTTAAACTGATTCTATCACCCATTTGGATTATGTTTTCAAAATTAGGCTGCATTTGATTTCTGATTTCTGGCAACTTCATGTTCTTGCTTTACAGATCAATATATGTTGTGGGAACTTTTCAAGTTTTGATTCTTTTAGTTTTAGTTTTAGTTTTTTTTAAACCACTAGCTAATGTTGTTAATTTACTGAATAGGATCGATCAGATGCCTTTTTTTTTAATTTTTAAAAGTTCACGTTTCCCATGTAATACGAAAATTTTCAATATTTCACATACATACATACATACATTTTATATATCTATATTATATATATTAATGTTTTATCATTTATGAAGATGAATTTGTGTGTATAATAACATATAAAATTCGTTGGAGCAGTCCAATCTTCAATGTTAGTTGCTTTTTTTTTGAAAAAAAATCACTGGCTATCTATAATTTTTCAATCCTAATAATTTTTTTCGTTTTACCTTTTAACGCACAGATTGGTTCATATACAAAGCATCCTTCTGCTTCCAAAAGTTTTCTGGGCAATTTGTATCGGATCCCTTTGCTTGCCAGGTTGTATGGTACAGATGCGTCTTTGCAAAAGGAAAATTTAACCACCAACGGGTATGTGGTGTTTCTATCTATGCGCACGCCTCTGCTGTTGCTTGTAGATTGCCTAAATATGGCAATAAAAGTAATATTTTGAGAAGTCCAATCTATATGTAGATTTATAGATGCAGGCATGAGAGTGAATTTTAGTACATATTTGGTTGCTAAATATCTTCATTATCTCAGGTTTAAGGGGCATGATATGCTGGCACCTTTCACCGCTGGGTGGCAGAGTACTGATTTGCATCCACTGGTTATAGAAAAGTCTGAGGTATACTTCTTAAGTGCCTCTTATTTGCATCCCATGGTATTTTATGACCTATGTCTATTCTCGTTTTCTATTTGTTTATTTGTTCGTCGGTTAGGACTAACTCCAACTTGATTGATTATGCAGGGTAGTATTATGTTTATGACATCAATGGGAAGAAGTATCTTGATGCTCTTGCTGGTCTATGGTGCACAGCCTTAGGTATTTATAACATGTCTTGCAATTTCAAAGTAGACCTCTCTCTCTCTTCCTTACAACCATTTCAATGTAGACCTCCCTCTCTCTTCCTTACAACCATCTCATAAATTTACCCCCCTCTTTTTTTTCCTCTTTTTGAATGTGTATCAATCTCATTGAATCAGTTGGAGTGGATTATTTTTTACAATTTTTTTTAAGACTAATAAAAAAATTTGTGTTATTCAATGCAATCCAACAATATTCTATAAGCTGAAACTCCTTAAATTTACAATATTCAAGGAACCAATTAATTCTCAAGGCATTGAACTAATGTGTTAAAATTATAAATTATAACATTTTCTATGACAGTGTATTTGTGTGCTCACTCACCATGCTTTTATCCTCCACCTTTTGCCATGCCATTTCTGTGAAAATTTTATGTTAAGCGTATTGTGGATGCCTATTCTGCCACAGCTGCCTTACATGGTCCATAATGGATGAGAAATTTAGATCCGTTGTTCACTATGTGCTCCTCGTATTGTTCTCCTTTATTTCAAGCATCATACTTTCATTCTTTTCCTGAAATTACTTGCTTAACTCAGAGTATTTGGATTTAAATGATTTGCAGCCAAATTCTTAAATTATCTCACATATATGGACATTCTATACCTAAACTCTAGTCTGCATTTGACTACGTTGAAAGAGCATTATTTCAATTATCTACTCTATATTGATTATTTACAGGGGGGAATGAACCTCGCCTTGTTGCTGCTGCTACAGCACAATTGAATACCCTGCCATTTTACCACTCCTTCTGGAATCGAACCACAAAACCTTCTCTGGTATGCATAGATTTCTTAAATGCGATGTTATTATATGCAAATACTGATATGAGTCCTGTAAAATGTATAAATGTTTTGGTGTTTACTTTCTACCTAATATAGCCACTGCCGCTGCTGCTCTCTTACTTCAAGTCCAAGATTTTCCGAAGGCATCTTTCTGTTGCTTTCTAATGGCATCAATGTTGTTAAAGGCGCAAGGCGCACTAAGGCGCAAAAGGTCCTAGGGCCTAGGCGCACGCCTCAAGGTGCAAGGCGCTCGCCTGATGAAAGTGAGGCGCAAATTGTAAAAAAAAAAAATATATAAGTATCTAGTTAACTAAAACAAAGAGAATCATTGAAAATATATAAAAAAAACAATTACAATAATACAATACTGATAATACAAATTAATTTGTTTGTCAAAATTTGAAGCCATCCAAAACATATCTTAATTTATTAAATAAATGTTATACAATTTGATTTCGGGGTTGGGTGAGTCAATTCGGGTTGGGGTTTTCTCACATTTTTATGAGGCGCGTTTAGGCGCACCTAGGCGAATATAAAAGGCGCGAGCCTTTGTGCCTAGGCGCACACCTGATGAAGGTCGCGTGGCCTGACCCTTCATGAGGCGCAGTGGTCTGAGCAAGCGCGCCTCAAGCGCGTCTTTGATAACTATGAATGGCATATCTGAAATAATTTTGACATTATAGGATCTCGCAAAGGAGCTTCTAGAAATGTTTACTGCTAGGAAAATGGCAAAAGCTTTCTTTGTTAACAGTGGATCAGAAGCCAATGACACTCAGGTATGCTTCCTATGCATGTCTATATATATCTCTCTCAGTTGCTTTCTGTATGCAGACACTTTCGGCTTTTCTTTTATGACAATTTGCAGTAAAATCTGTCTTGTTTTTCCTCTTTACAACAAACTGCTGATATAGGAATTGAATTAGAATTTATCATCACCAATGGACTGTGATTAAGATAAATATATATATATATTCATTTTTACATGAAGCTGGTTCAGCACTATAATTTCAATAAAATGACATTTGAGACGATGATGTTGATCTTTTACCTTCTTATCTTGATTTATATTGTAGGTCAAGCTGGTTTGGTATTACAATAATGCTCTTGGGAGACCAAAGAAGAAGAAATTTATAGCGAGACAAAAATCGTAAATTTGACCACTGAATTGATGTTATTTTACAACAATTTCTCATTGTGAGTAATTGTATGCTATTGTTGACATTTTCTCAGGTACCATGGTTCAACTTTGATATCAGCTAGTCTTTCTGGGTACGGACTATTAACTAGTAAGAATTATAGTACATATTGTATAAAGCCTTATGAGTCTTTAACAAGCGATTTATCATTGCAGTCTTCCAGCTTTGCACCAAAAATTTGATCTGCCGGCTCCATTCGTGTTGCACACTGACTGCCCTCATTACTGGCGCTATGCTCATCCAGGTTTTTCCTCACTCTTGTTGAGATATTTTTAATGAATTTTATGATTTTACTAAATATATGCATGTCAATTTCTCGTTTCAGGTGAGTCAGAGGAGGAATTTTCACACCAGATTGGCCGCCAGTTTAGAGGATCTTATCCTCAAAGAGGGACCAGAGACGGTAATTTCGTTAAGCATTATGTGAAAATATTTTCACTTTTGAAAGGGTGGCTTGTTTGTAACTTATATGGTTGTTCATTTCAGATTGCTGCATTTATTGCTGAGCCTGTTATGGGGCAGGAGGTGTGATACTTCCTCCTGCCACTTATTTTGATAAGGTGAGATAGTAAGTCACAACTTGTGCATTTTGACCCTTTTTTCTAAAGAAAAAAAGGTATGCAATGTAGTACAAATATCTACTCTCTCCCGCATATTTAATAATTAAAGCATTTTAATTTGATTCAGGTTCAAGCTGTTCTAAAAAAATATGACATCCTTTTTATTGCGGATGAGGTACTTCCCATTTGACCTAATATTACTAATATTTTTATGTTAGGACCAAGTTCCTTATTAATAATTTTTAAATTCAGACTCATTTCTTCAATTTCGTTTATTAGGTCATTTGTGCATTTGGAAGACTTGGGACAATGTTTGGTTGTGACAAATACAACATTAAACCAGATCTTGTATCCTTGGCAAAGGTAAAATTGGACAGTTTTCAAATGCTACTGCTCTCTCATATCCTGAGCCAGTTTTCATCTTTAGGCACTGTCCTCGTATTATGTTTTATAGGCCCTTTCTTCAGCATATATGCCCATTGGAGCTATTCTCGTGAGTCCCGAAGTTTCAGAAGTCATTCACTCTCAGAGCAACAAACTCGGTATGATAGTTATGCTCAATAAAAAGAACGGAGTAGTACATATCATTGAATGATCCATCAAATTTCTTGTTTGTCAGGTACTTTCTCTCATGGATTTACTTATTCTGGGCATCCTGTATCCTGTGCTGTTGCCATTGAAGCCCTCAAGATCTACAAGTATGTTCTTTTCTAATGAGTCGTCTGATTACGCTTGTTTTGTTATTAAGGATTAAACCTTTTCTCTTTAATAGGAACTAGATGGGAAAATTTTAATTAATGGGCTGACATTGACTCTTGATGAAAGTTACTTCAATGTACATTTTTTATACATAGAAATGACTGAAATTTGTCTTAAATCCTTGCAGGGAAAGAAATATTGTTGAGCAAGTAAATAAGATAGCGCCAAAGTTTCAAGATGGTCTAAAAGCCTTTTCTGATAGTCCCATCATTGGAGAGGTATTGTTTTGTTCACTTGATTTGATTTTGGGTGAAGAGAGAATTCATAAAATGGGATATTTATTTCTATTACACTCATTTGATTCTGCAGATTCGAGGAACCGGCTTGATTTTTGGCACAGAGTTTGCTGACAATAAGTCTCCAAATGAACCGTTTCCTCCTGAATGGGGCAAGTTCCGCATTTTTTTTATGGCATAATTTGTATTGAAAGACTGTGGAGATAATATAATTGAAAGCACACCACCAACACACACACAGGAACACACAGAGTCAACGCGCCCCCCTCCCCCACCCCCCACAAACACACCCGCACATGCATGCACATCAAGGATGTCGGTATATGTGTGAGAAAACTATGCACCTGTCTTTTGTATTCGGCATCTTAATTTCCATTTTTAATAGTAACTGATAACGGGATTACAGGGATAGGCGCATATTTTGGAGCACAGTGCGAAAAGCATGGGATGTTAGTACGCGTTGCAGGTGACAACATTATGATGTCTCCTCCATTTATAATGTCTCTTGAAGAGGTTGATGAGGTAGGTTCAATGATTTTTACTGCCTTCTCTTTGCTACTTCACCTAAAGGATGATTTTTATGGCAATTGATGTTTGAAATTACTATTATTTTTCAGTTAATAAGCAAATATGGGAAGGCATTGAAGGCAACTGAGGAGAGGGTGAAGGATCTCAAGTCTCAGCATAAATGGGTAATGACTGATGATGGTGAAAAAATTGCAAGCCTTGTGTAAATCAAATGCTATTTCCCTTTTGTGACTAGTGAAAAATCATGTACCTTACTTTTTAATAAAGCAAAATAACTTTATTATTGTGTAGCTCAAAAGTTATTCATGTTTTATTCATGATTAAATACCATAAGAACCCACAAAATCCATAAGAATAATAACTCCAGAAAAATAACACTTTATTTTTGGTTGAAACAGTCAAAATCTTAAAAGCATTCAGAAATTAATCCCATTTGAATCGCATGGAATTTCATAACCAGAACACCATCATCAACACATTGCTATTTAAGATGCCTTATATTTAATGGATCTAGAATATAAATTTAATTATTCATTTTAAGCTACAAGAAATAAATGCAGAATGCAATTTGGAAACTAGATCAGGCTATGTAGTCATCATTTTCAGGAAATAACACATTGCTATTTAAGATGCCTTATATTCCCCCCAAACGTGTCACGGGTTTAAATCCTAGAAATAATTTTTCTATGAAAAAACATAAGACTATACATTGTAATGGGAGCCTTGTGCACGATTTTTATTTATTTATTTATTTTGTTTTTGGTATTCCCCTAAATAACAATCTCAGGGCTTGTTGAGTCCAGTCTCATCTCTTCTTTGCTGCGAGCTCTTTCATGGCAGTAATGGCCTTTTGCTCATAACTTTTCAAAATCTTACTAAAAGAGAGCCGGACAGTCCATGTCCATGAAATAGCTGAATAAAGTAAAAAAACATCAATATTAATAACAAAAAGAAAGCGCAAGCAAATACAAAAAAATGCTAGAACATCATGAATAAAACGGTTATTGAAATGCGACCAAATGCTCTAGACAAGACGGACAATTTATTTTGGGATGAACGAGAGAGAAATATACGCAACCAATATGGTGATTAACCATGTCTACAGTTTAGATTAGAATCTTTAAATGCATAAAAGATGAGTTCTCACTGCATAAATTCAAATGTATCCCCTTTGGCACAATGTAAATATCAGCAGAAGCCTGCATTTCTCCACTTTAATCACCAAATGTGGCTGAAACCAGTACCCTTGTAGATACTTTAAAAGTTCACTACAATGATAGTTCAAACCTGCAAGAGCAAACAAGCAAGGTTCAAAACCAAAAGCCACCATAACAAATTAACAATAAAGTAAGATTAAAATTAGACTCTGACAGTTGCACTAACCTTATTAGATATGATGAATCATATTTGGATCATCCAACATAAAATGGCATACAGAGTAGAAGCAGCACTTATGTTACTCAAGAAACCAGTTACTTTTATGAGGCATCAGCGGCAACTACGAAACAGGATTGCAAGCAGCATGTGGTTTTCCTTTGCATCTGCAGTCAATAACCAACGGTATTTCTAACTGATGCACTCTCTATGCTAAACAATTGACAAGATTGCTGTTATTCACAGAATTCAGATCAGTTATGCGCCCATTCAGTAAGTCACTCAAACTAGAGTCATCAGGTACCAACCCATAATTTATTATACTCCTAAATACCTTTGCTGCTTCATCTATTTCTCCAGCTTTATGAAAACTATCAACTAGACCATTACATGTAATAAGGCAGGGCTTAACCCCAAGCTGCTTCATCTCCTCAAGCAGCTTTGAAACTGCAGAAAGATCTCCCTTCTTGCAAAGGGTATCTATCAATGAATCATAAGCAGTTCCCTTTGACAGTAAACCCTTCCGCAACATCTCATCCCGCAACTTAAAAGCCTCAATTAAGTTACCGTTCTTGCAATGAGCATCAATTACAATATCATAGGCTGCTTTCATCAGGCTTGACACCCTTTGCCACCATAGTCTCATATAATGTGAAAACCTCAGATTCCTTCCCTATTTTGTGGTAACCGTGCATAAGCGAAGTGTAAGTTACCACATCCGGCATCAGATCTCTCTTCTGCATATCCAAAAGAGAAGGTAAGCCTCCTCCATCTTCCCTACCTTGCAGTGCCAATCAATCACAGTTGTGTAAGTCACATGATCAGGAAATATCTTCTTTTCAATCATTTCCTGTAACAAAGTGTAGGCTTCTAGCAGTTTCCATGATTTGCAAAAACCATCAATTAAAATGTTATAAGAGACTGTAGTAGTAAAACCCTTCTTCGCCATTTCATGAAACAAGTTCAATGCCTTCTCCATATTTGCTTCCCTGCAACACCCACGGAGGATGGCATTATACACATAATCATGTGGTTCAACCCCTTTTGATTGCATCTCATTAAATAGATTGAAACCCTCAGACACATCCCCAGCTTTGCAGTACCCATCAATCAACGTGGAGTAGGTTACATTATCAGGTGGCAATCCCTGTTCTTGAATGCCATCAAACAGCTGTCTGGCTCTTTGAATATTTCCCGACTTGCATAGTCCATCCATCATTGTGTTGACAATAATAATATTTGGATCAATACCACTAAAACACATCTCATCATAAACTTGAATAGCTTTCTCAATCTCAGCTTGTTTACAAAATCCAGAGATGACAGAACTATAGGTGACAAGATCAGGAACCAAACACCTTTCTTTCATCTCTGAGAGGATCTCAAAGGCCTCCTTAGTTTTCCCATTCTTAGCAAGGCCATTTATAAAGACACTATAGGTTTGCGCATCTGGAAGCACCCTCAACCCAAGTATGCATTTGAATGCTTCAAAAGCTTCCACCACGTTACCTGCTTGAAGTGCCCATCAATCAAGACAGTGTAAACAAGATTATTAGGCAATAAACCACGATTAAGCATCTCATTAAAATACATGGCTGCTTCCTTCATTTTGCCTTCCTTACTAAATCCACAGATTAAGGCCCCATAACTAACAGCATCAGGGGTTAGTCCCCTCTCAAAAATCTCTAAAAAACATGCTCTAGCTTCTTCCATTTTCCCAGCTTTGCTGAGGCATGTTAAGATAGGATTATAGCATAATAAATCAGGTGCAACTCCTTGCTCACATACCCTGTTTAAATCTCTTTTGCCTCCTCAACCCTACCTTCACGAGCAAAACCTACAATTATATTTTTTAATACAACAGCACTTGTCTTGAAGCCACCAGAAATCTTCGTAAAAAGATCAATAGCTAAGGTCTTCTTAAAAGATCCTTACAGTTGCGTAATGCGTTAATAATGGCACTATATGACACCACAGAAGGCACAAAATTCCTCCTTTCCATTTCAGAAAGCAGCTCCAATACCCTGCCCATATTATGTTCCCGGCAATATCCCTCAATCAACCAACAATAAGTTTGGCAGTTAGGTTTGCAGCCCATCTTTATCATCTCATCCATAACCGCAGCCGCCCTCTCCATCTTTCCATACTTACAAATACCATGAACAAGTGAATTATATGTCACCAAATTCAGCTGCATACCATAAGAAGCCATCTCGTCCTTCACTCTGAAAACCTCATCAACATTTCCTTCCATAATAAACCCATAAATCAAAGCAGAATACACCGCATAATGAGGCTTCAAACCCAATTGAGTTATCTCTTGCAACATAAATTTCGCTTCTTCCATTTTCCTCCCTCTGCAAAGCATATCAATAATCATCTTGTAAGTATACGTATCCGGTACCAGTCCTTTCTCAGACATAGACTTTTTCAACTCAAACACTTCATCCACAGCTCCAACTCGGCAAAAGCCTCCAATCACCACATTGTAGATAAAAACAGTGGGTCTACATCCCTTCTCATCCATCTCACAAAGTACCCTTTTTGCACCCTTCAAATCCCAACCTTACAAAACGCGCAAGCCAATTCCGCATATGTATACACATCAAAATCCATTTTTGCACCCAACATTCCATCATAAACCTTCCAAAAACAACTCCATCATATCGCCCTTCAATAAATTGTTCAATAAAGAATTACAACATCTCAAACTAGGCAAAATCCCACCATTTTTCAAACCCGAAAATGTATCCACTGCCTCACTAACCATACCCTTCCTCCTATAACCATGAATCAATATATCAAACACCATACCATTAGACCCCAAAAAACTTCTAAAGCAACAAATAATCGAATCCAAAATACAAGAACAAGACTTTCGAGTGCTTATCATATGATTCAACACATCAGCAGCAGGACCAAATATATTATTATTACAAAGAATAACAGCAAGAATAGCAAAAGAATCCAACAATTGAGGGATACCCAGCTCACATTTCGACCAAAAGAAGAACTCCACGAGCCGTTTGGGGTCACCAACTTGGTTTTGAACAATCACAGATCGAACCACATCTGGGTTTAGCTTATTGGGTATCTGCAAATTTGCAATAAGAGTCTGCCAGTTGCTTTCTTTGAGAAAAATCGAAACTTTTCGAGAAAGCTGTCGTGTTTCATCAGCAGTGGAGCAGCAAAAATCAACTGATTTGAAGGGTTTTGCAGCTCTGAATTTAAGAAAATTTTGATCAGTGAAGAGAAATGGGTATCTTTGAATGAATCTAACCATCACATGCTCTTTGCTTCTCTTGTAGCTTGTATCACTTTGTTTATCAAATCAAGATCAAAATCAAAAACTCTCTTTCCGCTGCTCTCTCCGTTGATCCTGTCTTGGAATTTTATTTCTTTTTCCTTTTTTCCCCTCTCCGCTTATTATTTTTTCCGCTGGTTTTTTATTTTCGTTAAATGGCCTACTTTGGAGATCTCATCTACAAAATGATACTGAATTACTGATAACTAGGGGTGGGCAAAAAAACCGACCGAACCGAACTAAACCGCAAACCGAACCAAGCGGGACCGAATTTACGGTTTTTTTTCTAACGGTTCGGTTTTGCGGTTCGATTACCCCCCCCAAACGTTTACTGTTCGGTTCAGGAGCTAATCCGAACCGCAACCTGTTAAACCGAACCGAACCGTTACAATTAAAAAAATTATAAATATTTTTATAAAAAAAGAAAATTGAAATTTTTCT
>SKCR01005116.1:0-125613 GCA_019454045.1 Zanthoxylum bungeanum | reverse complement strand
TGTGTATGATTTGTGCTTAGTTAACTGTGTCTACCGTAGGTTGAAAGGGGTTTATCAAAGGCTTTGTTGAAGCTAGGTGATGGTTGGGTGTCTTCCTTCACTCACTACCCTTCGGGGAAAAGCTGTGAAGCACCTAGATAATCATTACTTGTAGCTTGTTGTGACAGATTAGTTTGGAGGACTCGTTGTTTATTCCTGACACCAAGCAATAAGAGCCTAAGGGGCTTGGGTACTTAAGAGAGCCTCGCTCCACCCTCCCTCTGGGGAATCTACAACAAGAATCCATTCGACAGTTAGTCACACACCGTAACTCGTTGGCACGTACCGTAAGGTATAAAAAGGTGCCTCACTTGTCGCTTGAACCCTTGAGTGGGGAGTCCTAGTTGTGGGTAATCCTTCGTCAAACGAGAGCCTTTGTCCACACTCCCGTAAACCCACATGTGAACCATAGTTTATGACCTATTGGGGCCACCCTTTATGCTTTTGATAACCACATGCATATTATGTCTCATACATCCAATGCATCTTATGCATACATGCATCATGTTAACCTCGTGTCTTAAAAGCCATCATAGATATCTGTTGGGTTAGGAAAAATAAGACTTGTTGAAGAAGAGTTTAACAAACATGGATATCGAGGAAAGGAAACCGAGGAACAGAGAACTTTACAGCAATGATAGAAAGACCATGGTGGGCCAAAAAAAAAAAAAGAGAAAAAAAAAAGAAAAAAAAAAAGAAAAAAAAAAGAGAAAAAAAAATTGTTTGTTTTTAGTCCTTGATAGTTAGACATAAGTCCAATGATGAAATTGATTGCTTTAAGGTGAAACCTTAGAAATGATAAACTCTTGATGTGCTTTTATCTGATACTTTGAGTGATTGATCTATGTTAGACTCGTAAGCACTTGATTATGGTTCTTAGCAGTGAAAACCTGAGTAGTTAGCAAAGTGACTAGTTGAAGAAATTATAGGTCGGTGAATGACCGTTTGCTTAGATGTTTATCTTGATTGCTTATGTTTGATGTGTGGTAAGGTTGAAAATGAAAGAAAAGTCTCTAAAGAAAAGAATTGAACCACCTATAACCAATAAGCGTGAAGCTACCCATGGGCGAGTATTAGGACCACCATGAGGAGAAATGCTACCTTAAAGGGTAGGTGTTTGAAAAAAAAAAAAGAGGAAGAAAAAAAACAGAGAGAAAAAAAAAAAGAAAAAAAAAAGAAGTTAAAAAAAAAAGAAAAAAAAAGAAAGAGAAAGAGAGAAAGAAAACTATACCACATTGAGCACAGAAAAGCAACTGCAGGCATAATTGAGATATCTAGGTTGGTTTGACCCATCGATCCCGATTTTTGAAACGAATCATCGAGTTAGCTTACCTAAGGATTAAGCTGTGAAAGAACATTTGCACACACACACTTTGAGTCTGGCATAGATCATTTGTTCAAAGACTTCGATTTGAGTTGCATCGAATGTTTTGAAGGTTCTCTAGTTTCATTATTGAGCATTCTTTGAGGACAATGATATGTATAACTATTGGGACTATTTCGTAGCATGTAATATAGTATGATGATATGGAAGGCCCCACTATATGGTTCACCTTGACCTAGTGTAAGCAGCGGAAAGCAGAAAGCTAAATCAAAGACTGGGGGCGACCAGTCTACCACATCGCGAATCAAGGACGTAACAAGATATTGAGTCATGAGACTAGAGAGAAGGCCGAGCAATCACCTGGAGAACTGGCGGAAGACCTAACCCAACGAAATAGGAAATTCATTCATGCATGCATGCATACACGTAACGTATTTGCATTCTTTTTGTGTTTGTTTCATTTTGTATTCACAGGTTTCAAAGAAGAAAAGAGAAAGCGGCAAAGACAAGCCAACCAGAATCAGCAACATATTAGTAATAGTTTTGGGGATGAGTCTCAGGGTTGAGGCCCACATCAGTTTGGGGCGAGGCCCACGTCAGTATCAGTTTGGGGCGAGGCCCACATCAGTTTGGGGTGAGGCCCACATCAATTTGGGGCGAGGCCCACATCAGTTTCAGTTTGGGGTCGAGGCCCGTGTCAGTATTCGTTTGGGGATGAGTCTCGGGGTTGAGGCCCACATCAGTATCAGTTTTGGGGCAAGGCCCACATCAGTTTCAGTCTGGAGGCGAGGCCCACATCAGTATCAGTTTGGGGCGAGACCCACATCAGTATCAACTCAGGGTCGAGGCCCACCTTATCGGCAGTTTGGGGATAAGTCCCATGGTCGAGGCCCACATCAGCAGAGTCTTGGAATGAATCCGAGAATGAATCCCAGGGTCGAGGCCCATATCAGCACAGTTTTTGAATGAATCCGGGAATGAATCCCAGGGCCGAGGCCTACGCTGTCAGAGTTTTGGAATGAATCCCATGGTTGAAGCCCGCATTGTCAGCATCAATTTCAAGAATGAATCCTAAAGCCGAGGCCCACATCAGCATAGTTTTAGAATGAATCCCACAACCGAAGCCCACGTCTTCAGAATTTGGAATGAATCCAGGGAATGAACCCCAGGGTCGAGGCCCACGTCATCAGAATTTGGAATGAATCCAGGGAATGAATCCCAGGGCCGAGGCCCACGTCGTCAAAATTTGGAATGAATCCAGGGAATGAATCCCAGGGCCGAGGCCCACGTCTTCAGAATTTAGAAGGAATCCCAGGGCGAGGCCCATGTCGTCAGAATTGGAGAAAATCCCAGGGCCGAGGCCCAAATCAGCATCAGTTTAGGGCGAGGCCCACATCAGCATCAGTTTGGGGCGAGGCCCGTATTAGCATCAGTATCAGTCTTGCCGGGTTTGGCACTCTGGGGGCGAGGCCCACATCTTTATCAATATCAGTCTTGTCGGGTATGGAATTCTCGGGGCGAGGCCCACATTACATCAGTATCAGTCTTGCCGGGTATGGAATTCTGGGGGCGAGGCCCACATTACATCAGATCAGTTTAGTCCGGGAATGGACACGCCGAGAATGGCACGCCGGGAATGTCACTCCGAGAATGGAGATATAGTCCGGGAATGGACAAGTCCGGGAATGGACACGCCGAGAATGGCACTCTGGGAATGGAGATATAGTCCGAGAATGGACAGCTCGGGAATGAGCACGCCGAGAATGGCACTCCGGGAATGGAGATCGGATCGGGAATGGACCACAACACGGTGACGGTTCGAGAATGGACCTTATCACACCTCATCACAGTAACATTCCGGAAATGGAGCATGGTTCGGAAATGGACCATCATCATATCAGCGATGCCTCGAAAATGGGGTTTAGCATGCCGGAAATGGCACTCCGGAAATGGAGCACGGTTCAGAAATGGACCATTATCTCATCACTCGCCGAAAATGGCACTCCGAAAATGGAGCACGGTTCAGAAATGGACCATCATCATATCAGCGACACCCTACGTATGGGGTTAGCACTCAGACTACTGCGACACCCTAGGTACGGGGTTAGCACGCCAGGTACGACATGTGGACTATTCAGACTATTGTGGCTCTCTAGGTACGGAGACGTCACCGCGACACCCTAGGTACGGGGTTAGAACTCAGACATTTTATGGCTCTCTAGGTACGGAGACGTCACTGCGACACCCTAGGTACGGGATTAGCATTCAGACATTTTTGGAACTCTAGGTATGGAGACGTCACTGCGACACCCTAGGTACGGGGTTAGCATTCAGACATTTGTGGCACTCTAGGTACGGAGGCGTCACCGCGACACCCTAGGTACGGGGTTAGCACTCAGACATTTGTGGCTCTCTAGGTACAGAGACGTCCCCGCGACACCCTAGGTACGGGGTTAGCATTCAGACATTTGTGGCACTCTAGGTACGGAGGCGTCACCGCGACACCCTAGGTAGGGGTTAGCACTCAGACATTTGTGGCTCTCTAGGTACGGAGCTGTCATCGCGACACCCTAGGTACGGGGTTAGCACGCCGAGAATGGCACAACTGTGACACCCTAGGTACAGGGTTAGCACATCGGGAATGGCACAACTGCGACGCCCTAGGTACGAGGTTTAGCACGCCAGGAATGGCACATCATCAAATCAGTTAGGGAACAAAGCCTACAGATGGTTCGAGGCACCTCGCCATCACACTCAACACAACGGGAACAAAGCCCAGGGAACAAAGCCCACAGATGGTTCGGGAACAAAGCCTAGGGGTCGAAGCGCCTCGCCATCACATCAGTTCAGTTCGGTAGTGATTCCTAGAGATCGCAGCATCTTGCAGGGATGAACCTCAGGGGTCGCAGCACCTCACCACCATATCAACTCAGTTCGAAGCAACAGGCAAGTCAAGCGGCAGCTGGCGAGCCAGGTAAGTAAAAATGCATTGCACGTACTTTGATAGGATTGTAATGTCACACACTGCACAAGTCTCATCAAAATGGGGGCGACTGTAGGCATTGCATTTTTGCATATCAGCCCGATGATGAGTCTCGTATGGAGACACTACCTCTTTAGTTGTGAAAACCGCGGGAAACGGACGTTGGAAGGGTAAAGTTGGAAATTAGCATTTGTCAGAGTTAACTCGCTTGTTTCGCTTCGGGTTCGCTTGTTGGACCTCTGTTTTAAAACACACCAAACCCATTAAATCACATCTCACAAATTAAATAATTAAAACATTTAAAACACATCTCACAAATTAAATAATTAAAACATTTAAAATACATGTCACAAATTAAATTAAAACAAATTAAATTAAATTAAATCGCATTCACCAATTAAATTGAACTTGAAATTAAATTAAATTAAATTCCTAATTTAAATAAAACACATTCCTAAATTAAATTAATCACCTTCCTAAATTAAATAAATCATATCCTTAACTAAAAAGAACAAATCAAATCAATTCCCCTAATTAAAAGATTTCCTTATCACATACTAAATTAAAAATATCTCATAATTAATACACAAATTTGATTCCTTCCCCAACAAGGTAAAATCCATCCCCTTGCCTATAAAAATAACCTCTCTCCACACATTCAAACCATGGCTGGCTCTCTCACGAAAAATCACAAACAACAGCCAAAAGTCCCCCATGCAGAAACCCTCATTCACGTAGCAACCCTTCACGCCAACTGACCACTTGTTCTCTCCCACAAAACTGACTCACACACTCAAACAATTGACCACGAGAACTAAACCAAGCCACGTCCTTGATAAGCCTTCACCTAAGCCACACCCACAACCTTCAACTTCTCCCACAAAGCCACCTTGCAAACACACACGCACACACTACCTTCACAAACGCCTGAAACCAGCCTGCCTTCTTCACATTACTGCCAGCTCACCTTCACGTTAAAAGCACAGCCCACAAGCCTTCATTCACAGACCCCTTGACCACAAAGCCCTCATCACCCACGCAAACCATCACGCCACTCACTACCATTAAACACGTCCTTATCCTGCTCCACTCACTGCCACTAAACGCGTGCCTAGCCAGCTCCACTCACAGCCAACACGCCACACGTCCCTACTACCTCGCCTAGCCAGCCTCCTTCAGCCTCGCATCTGCCCCACTTCGCTAGCCACACAGCAGCCTTTTGACCAATTCAGCGCATCACACACCTCACGAACAAGCCTTCAAAACTGCCCTCCAACAAGCCCAGTCCAGCCGTATACCACACCATTTACTGCCCCGAATTGCCGCAAATCTCGCCCAGAAAACACTCAAAACTGCACCCCGAAACTGCCCAAAACAGCCCCCGAAACTGCCTAGAACATTCCCTTAACACACCAGAAACAGTGACCAGAAAATTCACCGAAAACAGCAGCGAAACGGAGTGAAAACAATAACCCGAACAGCGAAATAGCGAGGAAAGATGTTGAGTTAGTAAACCAGAAAAGTAGCGGATCATTCACCCTTCCAACGGACGTGTAACGCCCTTTCGTGAGACGACAAAAGAGGTTAGACCTGAGGGCACCTTTTTTACTTATTATCTTTCGTTTTATTTTATTTATTTTAAAAATATTATTGCATGAGAGTCGTTTGAGGCATGATGTGATTGTTGGATGAGCGGAGTATGTGTTCCCTTTTGTGGTATATCGGATGGAAACCCGGACTTAAACTCCGTAGCCGATTCCGAATGGATGGTATTGCGGTCTGCACTCGGGATACAACGCCACGTACCACTTAAGAGACACATATTTCGTCTCATCCAAATTTGTATTAGAGCATGTTGTAGTTTGTAGGTTGTTTATTTATTATTAGAAGCATGATTTATCCAAGTTTATTATTTATTTTTATGCATAATACTTTGTTTAGTTTATGTTTATGTTTCCATAGTTATTTGTTTGTTTTAGTTTAATGGTTCAACATGATCGTTGTGTGGTACTATATGTTTGCCGTTTAATGGCTTACTTTTCAAGCATGCAAACTTAGATTAGGAGTTAGTTAGATGAAAGCATGTTAGATCTAAGTACCCTTTGAGCATGATTATTGAGTAGACTCGGTTAATTTATTGCACAAATTATATCATCACAAGTGACATAAGTAAGGGACCATTCCGAACCCAACGGTTTGAGGTCTTCCCTTGCGAGGGGTGAGTGCGGCCTTAAATCTTTGTCCCGATTCACACCGGGTGGCGACTCCATGATATTTCGTACTCCCAACTAGGCCGCGAGCCTAGAACTGCGCGTCGCCCAGGTTCTGTTGTCTACAGTTTGGCGACTCCACTGGGGATCTAGAGAATTGGCCTCGAAATCATGTCTTGTGATGTGTATGATTTGTGCTTTAGTTAACTGTGTCTACCGTAGGTTGAAAGGGGTTTAATCAAAGGCTTTGTTGAAGCTAGGTGATGGTTGGGTGTCTTCCTTCACTCACTACCCTTCGGGGAAAAGCTGTGAAGGCACCTAGATAATCATTACTTGTAGCTTGTTGTGACAGATTAGTTTAGAGGACTCGTTGTTATTCCTGACACCAAGCAATAAGAGCCTAAGGGGCTTGGGTACTTAAGAGAGCCTCGCTCCACCCTCCCTCTGGGGAATCTACAACAAGAAATCCATTCGACAGTTAGTCACACACACCGTAACTCGTTGGCACGTACCGTAAGGTATAAAAAAGGTGCACTCACTTGGTCGCTTGAACCCTTGAGTGGGGAGTCCTAGTTGTGGGTAATCCTTCGTCAAACGAGAGCCTTTGTCCACACTCTCGTAAACCCACATGTGAACCATAGTTTTATGACCTATTGGGGCCACCCTTTATGCTTTTGATAACCCCATGCATATTATGTCTCATACATCCCATGCATCTTATGCATACATGCATCATGTTAAACCTCGTGTCTTAAAAGCCATCATAGATATCTGTTAGGTTAGGAAAAATAAGACTTGTTGAAGAAGAGTTTAACAACATGGATATCGAGGAAAGGAAACCGAGGAACAGAGAACTTTACAGCAATGATAGAAAGACCATGGTGGGCCAAAAAAAAAAAAAAAAGAAAAAAAAAAAGAAAGAAAAAAAAAAAGAAAAAAAAAAAGAAAAAAAAGAGAAAAAAAATTGTTTGTTTTTAGTCCTTGATAGTTAGACATAAGTCCAATGATGAAATTGATTGCTTTAAGGTGAAACCTTAGAAACCTTAAACTCTTGATGTGCTTTTATCTGATACTTTGAGTGATTGATCTATGTTAGACTCGTAAGCACTTGATTATGGTTCTTAGCAGTGAAAACCTGAGTAGTTAGCAAAGTGACTAGTTGAAGAAATTATAGGTTGGTGAATGACCGTTTGCTTAGATGTTTATCTTGATTTGCTTATGTTATGATGTGTGGTAAGGTTGAAAATGAAAGAAAAGTCTCTAAAGAAAAGAATTGAACCACCTATAACCAATAAGCGTGAAGCTACCCATGGGCGAGTATTAGGACCACCATGAGGAGAAATGCTACCTTAAAGGGTAGGTGTGTTGAAAAAAAAAAAAAAGAGGAAGAAAAAAAACAGAGAGAGAAAAAAAAAAGAAAAAAAAGAAGTTAAAAAAAAGAAAAAAAAAAAAGAGAAAGAGAGAAAGAAAACTATACCACATTGAGCACAGAAAAGCAACTGCAGGCATAATTGAGATATCTAGGTTGGTTTAACCCATCGATCCCGATTTTTGAAACGAAATCATCGAGTTAGCTTACCTAAGGATTAAGCTGTGAAAGAAAATTTGCACACACACACTTTGAGTCTGGCATAGATCATTTGTTCAAAGACTTCGATTTGAGTTGCATCGAATGTTTTGAAGGTTCTCTAGTTTCATTATTGAGCATTCTTTGAGGACAATGATATGTATAACTATTGGGACTATTTCGTAGCATGTAAGATAGTATGATGATATGGAAGGCCCCACTATATGGTTCACCTTGACCTAGTGTAAGCAGCGGAAAGCAGAAAGCAAAATCAAAGACTGGGGGCGACCAGTCTACCACATCGCGAATCAAGGACGTAACAAGATATTGAGTCATGAGACTAGAGAGAAGGCCGAGCAATCACCTGGAGAACTGGCGGAAGACCTAACCCAACGAAATAGGAATTCATTCATGCATGCATGCATACACGTAACGTATTTGCATTCTTTTTGTGTTTGTTTCATTTTGTATTCACAGGTTTCAAAGAAGAAAAAGAGAAAGCGGCAAAGACAAGCCAACCAGAATCAGCAACATATTAGTAATAGTTTTGGGGATGAGTCTCAGGGTTGAGGCCCACATCAGTTTGGGGCGAGGCCCACGTCAGTATCAGTTTGGGGCGGGGCGAGGCACATCAGTTTGGGGTGAGGCCCACATCAATTTGGGGCGAGGCCCACATCAGTTTCAGTTTGGGGTCGAGGCCCGTGTCAGTATTCGTTTGGGGATGAGTCTCGGGGTTGAGGCCCACATCAGTATCAGTTTTTGGGCAAGGCCCACATCAGTTTCAGTCTGGAGGCGAGGCCCACATCAGTATCAGTTTGGGGCGAGACCCACATCAGTATCAACTCAGGGTCGAGGCCCACCTTATCGGCAGTTTGGGGATAAGTCAATGGTCGAGGCCCACATCAGCAGAGTCTTGGAATGAATCCGAGAATGAATCCCAGGGTCGAGGCCCATATCAGCATAGTTTTTGAATGAATCCGGGAATGAATCCCAGGGCCGAGGCCCACGCTGTCAGAGTTTTAGAATGAATCCCAGGGTTGAAGCCCGCATTGTCAGCATCAATTTCAAGAATGAATCCTAAAGCCGAGGCCCACAGTAACACTCCGGAAATGGAGCATGGTTCGGAAATGGACCATCATCATATCAGCGATGCCTCGAAAATGGGGTTTAGCATGCCGGAAATGGCACTCCGGAAATGGAGCACGGTTCAGAAATGGACCATTATCTCATCACTCGCCGAAAATGGCACTCCGAAAATGGAGCACGGTTCAGAAATGGACCATCATCATATCAGCGACACCCTAGGTACGGGGTTAGCACTCAGACTACTGCGACACCCTAGGTACGGGGTTAGCACGCCAGGTACGACATGTGGACTATTCAGACTATTGTGGCTCTCTAGGTACGGAGACGTCACCGCGACACCCTAGGTACGGGGTTAGCACTCAGACATTTTATGGCTCTGTAGGTACGGAGACGTCACTGCGACACCCTAGGTACGGGATTAGCATTCAGACATTTTTGGCACTCTAGGTATGGAGACGTCACTGCGACACCCTAGGTACGGGGTTAGCATTCAGACATTTGTGGCACTCTAGGTACGGAGGCGTCACCGCGACACCCTAGGTACGGGGTTAGCACTCAGACATTTGTGGCTCTCTAGGTACAGAGACGTCACCGCGACACCCTAGGTACGGGGTTAGCATTCAGACATTTGTGGCACTCTAGGTACGGAGGCGTCACCGCGACACCCTAGGTACGGGGTTAGCACTCAGACATTTGTGGCTCTCTAGGTACGGAGATGTCACCGCGACACCCTAGGTACGGGGTTAGCACGCCGAGAATGGCACAACTACGACACCCTAGGTACAGGGTTAGCACGTCGGGAATGGCACAACTGCGACGCCCTAGGTACGAGGTTTAGCACGCCAGGAATGGCACATCATCAAATCAGTTAGGGAACAAACCCCACATATGGTTCGGGAACAAAACCTAGGGGTCGAAGCGCCTCGCCATCACATCAGTTCAGTTCGGTAGTGATTCCTAGAGATCGCAGCATCTTGCAGGGATGAACCTCAGGGGTCGCAGCACCTCACCACCAGATCAACTCAGTTCGAAGCCACAGGCAAGTCAAGCGGCAGCTGGCGAGCCAGGTAAGTAAAAATGCATTGCACGTACTTTGATAGGATTGTAATTGTCACACACTGCACAAGTCTCATCAAAATGGGGGCGACTGTAGGCATTGCATTTTTGCATATCAGCCCGATGATGAGTCTCGTATGGAGACACTACCTCTTTAGTTGTGAAAACCGCGGGAAACGGACGTTGGAAGGGTAAAGTTGGAAATTAGCATTTTGTCAGAGTTAACTCGCTTGTTTCGCTTCGGGTTCGCTTGTTGGACCTCTGTTTTAAAACACACCAAACCCATTAAATCACATCTCACAAATTAAATAATTAAAACATTTAAAACACATCTCACAAATTAAATAATTAAAACATTTAAAATACATGTCACAAATTAAATTAAAACAAATTAAATTAAATTAAATCGCATTCACCAATTAAATTGAACTTGAAATTAAATTAAATTAAATTCCTAATTTAAATAAAACACATTCCTAAATTAAATTAAATCACCTTCCTAAATTAAATAAATCATATCCTTAACTAAAAAGAACAAATCAAATCAATTCCCCTAATTAAAAGATTTCCTTATCACATACTAAATTAAAAATATCTCATAATTAATACACAAATTTGATTCCTTCCCCAACAAGGTAAAATCCATCCCCTTGCCTATAAAAATAACCTCTCTCCACACATTCAAACCCTGGCTGGCTCTCTCACGAAAAATCACAAACAACAGCCAAAAGTCCCCCATGCAGAAACCCTCATTCACGTAGCAACCCTTCACGCCAACTGACCACTTGTTCTCTCCCACAAAACTGACTCACACACTCAAACAATTGACCACGTGAACTAAACCAAGCCACGTCCTTGATAAGCCTTCACCTAAGCCACACACCACAACCTTCAACTTCTCACACAAAGCCACCTTGCAAACACACGCACACACTACCTTCACAAATGCCTGAAACCAGCCTGCCTTCTTCACATTACTGCCAGCTCACCTTCACGTTAAAAGCACAGCCCACAAGCCTTCATTCACAGACCCCTTGACCACAAATCCCTCATCACCCACGCAAACCATCACGCCACTCACTGCCATTAAACACGTCCTTAGCCTGCTCCACTCACTGCCACTAAACACGTCCCTAGCCAGCTCCACTCACAGCCAACTCGCCACACGTCCCTACTACCTCGCCTAGCCAGCCTCCTTCAGCCTTGCATCTGCCCCACTTCGCTAGCCACACAGCAGCCTTTTGACCAATTCAGCGCATCACACACCTCACGAACAAGCCTTCAAAACTACCCTCCAACAAGCCCAGTTCAGCCGTATACCACACCATTTACTGCCCCGAATTGCCGCAAATCTCGCCCAGAAAACACTCAAAACTGCACCCCGAAACTGCCCAAAACACCCCCCGAAACTGCCCAAAATAGCCCCCGAAACTGCCGAGAACATTCCCTTAACACACCTGAAACAGTGACCAGAAAATTCACCTAAAACAGCAGCGAAACGAAGTGAAAACAACAACCCGAACAGCGAAATAGCGAGGAAAGATGTTGAGTTAGTAAACCTGAAAAGTAGCGGATCATTCACCCTTCCAACGGACGTGTAACGCCCTTTCGTGAGACGACAAAAGAGGTTAGACCTGAGGGCACCTTTTTTACTTATTATCTTTCGTTTTATTTTATTTATTTTAAAAATATTATTGCATGAGAGTCGTTTGAGGCATGATGTGATTGTTGGATGAGCGGAGTATGTGTTCCCTTTTGTGGTATATCGGATGGAAACCCGGACTTAAACTCCTTAGCGATTCCGAATGGACGGTATTGCGGTCTGCACTCGGGATACAACGCCTCGTACCACTTAAGAGACACATATTTCGTCTCATCCAAATTTGTATTAGAGCATGTTGTAGTTTGTAGGTTGTTTATTTATTATTAGAAGCATGATTTATCCTAGTTTATTATTTATTTTTATGCATAATATTTTGTTTAGTTTATGTTTATGTTTCCATAGTTATTTGTTTGTTTTAGTTTAATGGTTCAACATGATCGTTGTGTGGTACTATATGTTTGCCGTTTAATGGCTTACTTTTCAAGCATGCAAACTTAGATTAGGAGTTAGTTAGATGAAAGCATGTTAGATCTAAGTTTCCTTTGAGCATGATTATTGAGTAGACTCGGTTAATTTATTGCACAAATTATATCATCACAAGTGACATAAGTAAGGGACCATTCCGAACCCAACGGTTTGAGGTCTTCCCTTGCGAGGGGTGAGTACGGCCTTAAATATTTGTCCCGATTCACACCGGGTGGCGACTCCATGTTATTTCGTACTCCCAACTAGGCCGCGAGCCTAGAACTGCGTCGCCCAGGTTCTGTTGTCTACAAAGTTGCCACCCAGTGTGAACTGGGAAATGATTTAAGGCCGCACTCACCCCTCGCAAGGGAAGACCTTAAACTGTTGGGTTCAAAATGGTCTCTTACTTATGCCAATTGTAATGAACATATTTATGCAATAATATAACCAAGTCTTATGCAGCACATGTAAGATAATTTAAACAACACACAAGTTTTCTCACCCATAGACGTAAATAGAAAATGAAAGCAAATGTATAATTCTACAAACATATTAAACAAAGAAGCGCGAGAATGTAAATAAATAACAACAATAAAAGCATTAATAATAAAGAGAGATAATTAAGTACGTAATGCAAAAGGAATAACCCAAAGAGGGTAACATGCATGAAATAGGATAAAAAAGTGGTATGTCCACTGTATGCGCGTTCACCAGGATTTGCCTAATACCAGCTCGTTATGCTAAGAGCATAAGAGACATCAGGTCTTGTACATTGCATGGCGTACATGATTGATCCTATTGTTGAAGCATAAGGGATTATACTCATACGCTCTCTATCTGAAGGAGTATGTGGACATTGCTCCTTAGATAATTTGATTCCATGACAAGTAGGTAAATTACCGTTTTTGGAATCTTCCATTTTGAATCTTTTCAAAACTTTATCTATATACGTAGATTGAGAAAGTACTAACAACTCTTAGATCTATTATGGTAGATCTTAATGCCGAGGATGTAGGCTGCTTCTCCCAAATCTTTCATGGAGAAACTCTGAGATAACCATTGTTTGGTAGCTTGCATCATGGGAATATCATTCCCGATGATTAATATGTCATCGACATATAATACAAGAAATACAACAGCACTCCCACTACTTTCCTGTAAACACAAGGCTCGTCTATTTTTTATGAAGTCAAATTCTTTGATTGTCTCATCAAATCATATATTCCAACTTCTGGAGGCTTGCTTGAGTCCATAAAAGGATCGTTTAAGCTTGCATACTTTATTATGATAATCCTTATATGCAAACCCCTCAGGTTGTGTCATATAGACTTCCTCTACGAGGTTCCTATTAAGGAAAGCTGTTTTGACATCCATCTGCCAAATCTTATAATCAAAGTGTGCAGCTAGTGCCAGTAAAATTCGAATGGACTTTATCATTGCAACAGGCGAGAAGTTTTCGTCATAATCAATTCCTTGGATTTGTCTATAACCTTTCGACACCAACCTAGCCTTATTGGTTTGGATGTTGACTTCCGCATCTATTTTACGCTTGTAAATCCACTTGCAGCCTAAGGTTTTATCCCTTCAGGTGCATCCACCAAGTCCCAGACTTGATTCTGATACATATAGTCTATTTCGGATTTCATGGCCTCAAGCCATTTGACTGAATCAATGTCATGCATTGCTTCGTCATAACTGGTGGGATCGTCATTATCAATGACCTGATCATGTTCCTCATCAATATGGAAATCATATCTTTCAGGCTCATATCTTTCCCTACCAGACCTTCTAAGTTTATAACCTTGTGGTTGTTCCGTCACTGCCCTTTTGAGGGGCCTGGGGCTTAGTTCTATGTTAGTTTGTTTCTCGTACCTCATCGAGGTCCAGTCTACTTCCACTATATTTCTTGAGAATGAATTCATTCTCTAGAAATTTAGCATTTCGTTGGACAATTGTTCTTTGTTCATTTGGGACGTAGAACACGTATGCTCTTGAGTTCAAGGCATATCCTACAAACTTACCTTTAATTGCCCTATCATCCCATTTGTTAGTTTGTATGAGCTTAACATATGCGTCATATCCCCAAACTCTTAGATAACTAAGATTAGGACGTTTCCCAGACCAAAACTCATATGGTGTTTGACTAACAGTCTTGGAAGGAACTTGGTTTAGTAGTAGTGTTGCAGTTTCTAAAGCAAGACCCCAAAATGAGAAGAGGTAGATACGTGACTGGCATCATTGATCGAACCATATATAATAATGTCTGATTTTTCCTTTCGGAGACCCCATTATGCTGTGGAGTTCCCGGAGGAGTCCACTAGGAAAAAATGCCATTTTCTCTAAAGTTATCTTGAAATTCGTCGCTTAAGTATTCACCACCTCGGTCAGACCTTAGTGACTTAATACTTTTATTAAGCTAGTTTTCTACTTCAGCTTTTAAGACTTTGAATTTCTCAAAGGCTTCAGATTTGTACCGCATAAGGTACACATACCCATATCGCGAGTGATCATCGATAAAGGTAATGAAGTAGTAGAATCCACCTCTAGCGGTGACTGACATTGGTCCACATACATCAGAGTGTATGAGTTCTAATGTCTCCGCTGCACGTTGTCATTTACCTTTGAAGGGTAATTTGCTCATTTTACCAAGTAAACAAGACTCACAAGTTCCATAAGGTTCATATTTGAAGGGTCTGAAATACCCATCGTTATGTAGCTTAGTTAATCTTGTTTCATTGATATGACCTAAGCGACTGTGCCATAGAAGTGATTATTGAGATTATTCGAGTTAACGTTGTATATATTAGAGGTTGAACATTCTTTGTTAGTTTGTAAGACATATATACCATTATTCAAAATACCATCTCCATATTTTATTTCATTGAAATAAATAGAACATTCATTACAACTTATTAGGCATGAAAAGCCTTTATTACATAAAGAATAAATTGAAATGATGTTATTTACAAGAGAATGTACATAAACACAATCTTCTAAGTCTAAAACTAAACCATTCGGCAAAACTAATGAATAAGTCCCCATGCACAATGCAGCCAGTTTTGCTCCATTACCCATGCGTAAGTCACCCTCCCCATGACGGAGTCTCCTACTGTTTCTCAGGCCCTGCACATTGTTACACAAGTGAGTCCCACAACCGGTGTCAAACACCCAAGTAGAAGGTTCAGAGTTATGAGAATATAGTTCAATCATATACAACATACCTGAAGCATTGGGCTTCTTGGCCTCTTAGGCTTCCCTAGCTTCCTTGGCTTTCAAGGATCTACATTATTTTCTTCCAATGACCCTTCTTTCCACAAAAGAAACATTTCCCCTTTTTCCTTTTTTCTTCTCCACCTTACCATTGGGCTTTAGGTGATCTGAAGCCTTGGCCTTGCCCTTATTTTTCTTTGGGCCTCGTGGCTTCAGGTCCGTACCCGTAAGCATGACGGAGGTTTTAAGCTCCTGTTTCAAGTCCTTTCTCTGCTTGCTTTATCAGATTGTGCAATTCTGCTAAAGTAGCTTCTTTATCAGACAGATGAAACTGCATAATAAAGTAAGAGAAGTCTTTTGGTAAGGACTGAAGAATTAGATCGTGACCTAACTCATGATCCATGATGAACCCAAGGTTGGCCAATTTTTCAATATGGCCAACCATCTTAAGCACATGTCCACTAACTGATCCTACCTTATACCTTGTTTGGAATAAGGCACATGACACTTGGAATCTCACGGTATGTACGGAAGTTGCATACAACTCCTTCAAGTGAAAGATGATGGTTTGAGCATCCATATCTTCGTGAGCTTTCTGAAGTTCGTCCGACATAGAGCCAAGCATTATGCAAACTATTTGCTCATCATCATCGACGTCTTTCTTCCAAGCATCAAATGTATTTTGGTCAGCATCTTCTGCGGGTTCAGGGGAAATGGTCTTTCAAGAACATATAAAATCTTTTATTATCGTAAGACAATTTTGAGGTTTCTAAACCAGTCATTGTAGTTGTCCCCTTTGAGCTTATGCTCATCAAGGATGGAACGAAGTGATACTCTGTTTGCCATTTGAATGTTTGTTAAATATTTTAACCCGCTTGTTAAGAGAGAATGTTAAAATTAGGAATATGTTTTCATTAATGTTTCATAATAACATGGGCTTTTAATATTATGAAGTTACTCCCACTCAATTGTTTTAAAATTTTAAGTAAATCACATCAACCCCAATATAATGGATTTCTTGTAGGAAATGATCCCATTATCATCATTTCATAACTCCGATTAGGGTCGGTCGTTATAAAATACGATAATTAGGTAGGTTCCCAACCAATTTATGATATAAATCATAATTCCTTGATCATTGGGTTGGGCAATCAAACATGCCATAGCTTATGCTAGTCCTCGTGGACACCCAATCTTTGCCACTAAGTTATAAGACCACGCCTAAGGGTCACTGCGTCTTATGACTCAGAAAAGTCAAACCATTGTCAATAGTACGATTTAGGGATAGATTTGTATTGGTCAGTCTGGTAAAGCCTAGTCCTGCCAATACGGTTTAAGCGCTTTTGGTCTATACTTTACAATGGGAGGTAAATTTTAGACTTAAATTATTATTGAGGATTTTAGCATGTTTAAGTGAATAACTGTCAAATGGATTCCTCCATTGAAAATTCCCCAGAGGGAGGGTGGAGCGAACTCTCTTAAATACCCTTACCTCTTAGGCTCTTATTGCCTTGGTGACATGAATAAACAATAGATCCTCCAAATTAGTCCAACACTTTAAATATGCTTTAATGTAAGCTTTGAGTAAATGATTATCTAGATGTCTTCACAGCTTTTCCTTTTGGCTTTAAAAAGGTAGTGAGTGAAGAAAGACACCAAATCATTATCTAACTCTAGTAATACCTTTGGTTAAATTAACTTTAGTTTGGAAAGTTTTATTTGCCTTGGTCCCACCCCATTTGTATCTTTTATAATGTCTTTTATTATAAATAAGTTATTTATATTTATTAGCCTTAAAGGTAATAAATCTCTAAGTTCATCACAGAATAATTACTTAGCTAAGGGATAAGCAATACATTCTTTATTTCCTTAGAAAGTCTCTAGATGCTTGCACCTTAAAATAATCATGCCAATTCTAATCATACGTAGAATCATCAAGCATATGAGTTTTAATATGTTGGAATTATTTTAGGCATTAAATAACTTTGATTAATATTTAATTATGATATTGCATTTTATTTTATTCAAATAATTTACTATTCAAATTTTTTACAGATGTGTGAACTTTAAATGCAATTTCACAATTCAAATCTTAACCAAATCATGCAAAAGTTGTGCCTAAAATTAAGTTCAGGGTGTTAGCTTTCCAACGAGCATTTACACACCCAATTTCGAGTTCAAATGAGAGAGAAATAATCAAAACAAATATGGCACGCTGATACTACTGTTGGGAAGCGGCCGCGAGTGCGCAGCGGAAAATAAAAAAAAATGTGAATAGTAAATTTTTATTTATTTATTTATTTATTTATATATTCCAATTCCGAAAGTGCTCATATCGTCATTCACCAATCCCTAAGCCACTATGGAACCTCATAAATGATATGTTCAATAATTAAGCACATTGAACCATTTATAAACAATTCCTACAGCAATCATATATGCTGTTAAATTTGTACTGTGCACTGTTAACCATTGATTTCGACTTTGTTGTGTGTGACCTTTTGGGTTCCCCTCAAATTGGACATGAAATGAATCATGATAATTTAATCGAACATAAATTATCCTCCGATCAGATGGTCGTTCGATTTCAATGACCAAGGTTGACATCTAGCAATATGCCAAGACCCCCAAATGAGAAGGAAAGATATATAACCATTATGTATGCGATTTACATATGATATGGTCTCTCGTCTCACTGTATCCCCACCGTTTGACCTAGGGTATGGAAAGTGTCTACCCATATAGTCAAAGGTATGATGTTGATAGTGTCATGAATCGTGCTAACCCAAAAATCTCGTATGATTCTTCCGCTGCGGCCACAGTCTCAAGCACTGATCACACATATCAACCCGCGAACTGGAATACTACTCTTATAAGAAAATATTATCCGAGAGAGTGGCGATTCTCAGTTGTATCTTTACAAACTTCATGTGTTTCAGCAAATGACCCAATCATACCCTTATGACAGGATCTTTTGAACCGGGGAAGGAGAATGTCAAAGTTATTTGATCCACACATAAGATTGTAAAGACCTCGAGTCTAAGGACTAGTCATACAATCGAAACATGAAAGTTCTCACAGACACATGGGATAAACACTTCATGTGAAAACTTTCGGCGGTCAGTTCGATGGACACGAGCAACTCATGCATCCATGTGATACACCAAGCGGACAGATCTCCGCTAGTAGCCTATGAGATCGGCTACCCCACTTAAGGGCGGATCATATCATCATGCTAGTCTCTCCGCTTTGTGAATGCCCAGATTATTCACAAAATTATGACTAGGAACGTTTAAAAGTAATGATTCTCATAAGGCGTGGAAGCCATCATCTTATTACTCCAAGAGCTTTATTACAGTGTTTGATGATTCATATAAGTTATGTAAGACACGTATAATAAAGATTGTCATTTTATTAATTAATGAAAATATTACAAATACATGTACATATAGCCCATCCACAAGTTGGGTATAGGGCATATCCCTAACAAGAAGTAGATTAGATCTTGCATCAAGCTTACTAGGTAATGTTTGATCTTCTCCTAAGCTATGTTTATTTATGTATTAGATGCATGATCACATAGCTTAATGTTGAAATAAGGCTAATAAATTGGGTTAGGATGCTTTGGATGTATAAACACAATATGCTTGTAATTAGGTCAAAATGTTCATGTTGGACATGGAACAATTAATTAGAGTTTGGAACTCTAGATTAAAGCTTAACATTATGGCTACCATTCTAGATTCACTTGACCACCTTTAGGTGGACTAGAATTGTTCATGAAACATTTCTAATTGGGATTCTAATTTGGTTTGTGTATTGGATTCAAAATTTACGCAAGTGCGTATTTAGAATAAATTTATGTTTTTGTAAAAATATTTGATATTTTGAAAAACTTGATTTTTATTCTATAACATGTGTTAATGTTGGTTTTGAAATAAAAAATTAATTTTTGGTGTTTTTATTCTGTTGGAGCAGTTGTGGAACCCCTAGGGTCGGATCGGTGCCCCGGGCAGCGGAAATGGGTCTAACCCATGGAAATCAAGTGTGGGTGTAATTTTAAATTATTTAATGAAATACTATATTCCATTACGAGTGTATAGGAAAAACCCGGGAGTGAATCAGAGTTCGGAAGCTCCCAAACGAGAGAAAATAAAATCAGCGCGTGTAGCGCTACAGTGCGCGCGTACTGTAGCAATCAGGTCTCCACACTCCTTTTTAATTCATTTTTTTCATTTTCATTCAGCTCACATTCCAGTGAGCTGAATGAATTAGGGTCTTTGACCCTAATTCTTTCTGGTCTTCCCTAAACACTTCAAAAACACCAAAAATTAATTTTTAATTTCAAAACCAACATTAACAAATGTTATAGAATAAAAATCAAGTTTTTCAAAATATCAAATATTTTTACAAAAACATAAATTTATTCTAAATACGCACTTGCTTAAATTTTGAATCGATTACACAAACCAAATTAGAATCCCAATAAGAAATGTCTCGTGGACAATTCTAGGTCACCCAAAGGTGGTCAAGTGATTCTAGAGTGGTAGCCATAGCTCTAAGCTTTAATCAAGATTTTCAAACTCTAATTAATTGTTTCATATCCAACATGAACATCTTTGACCTAATTACAAGCATGTTGTGTTTATACTTCCAAAGCATTCTAACACAATTTATTACCCTTATTTCAACATTAAGCTATGTGATCATGCATCTAATACATAAATAAAAATAGCTTAGGAGAAGATCAAACATTACCTAGTAAGCTTGATGCTAGATCCAATGTACTTCTCCTTTGTTGAAATCGTCGGAGAACCTCCAAGGTGTGCAAGCTTGACTTCAAGATCCAATCTTGTTTCCAATGCTTCCAAGCTTCACTTCAAGATCCAATCTTGATTTCTCCTAGATGAAATGTTGTAGAGACCTCACAAGCTTCTCTAAACACTTCTCTAACTTAGGCTAATCTCTCAAGAATTTGCTTATGCTTGTATTTGAACTTGTAATTAAAACCTTCCTAAAGCTTTGCTATTTATAGTAAAACTTAGGCAATTTATAATTAATAAAAGTTGTAATCAACTTTTAAGTGGGCTTAATCTAATTTTTCCAAATATGTATAAGTAGGTGTGACTAATCTCCATTGTCTCCCACTTTGATTTAGTCCAATTAAATCAAGCCAAGGATTAGGAAATGAATTAGTTAAATGTTTGCCACCTTGATTTAATCCAATTAAATCAAGCCAAAACCACATATTATTACATACTTACAATTACCATAATATCCTCAAATGGTAGTGATAATTATGATTTTACAATTAAGCCCTTGTGTAATTATTGAATTAATCCAATTAATCCAATTAGGTAAAAGTAAATAATCAATGTTATCCAATAACACTTGATTATCTTAGTTGATAATTATAATATCGAATATTATCTTTTATAAAAAATAATCGGCTACCCAAGTGCTCAACGAGTACACTTCATATTGGGACTTTCTAAGTTCAGACACGTTCGTCATATAAGCCTAGTTAATATGTACGCAATTCGGCCACCTCAGAATTAGCGAAGAACACGAAGGACATTTCTGAACTATACAAGTCGAGGTCATCACATATATTTAACAATCCCTCTGTCGTAGGCTATCCGAGTTGTGCTTAGGAAACATAGAATATACAGTCAAGTTTCCGAGGCGCACATCACATGTCGACATGTCCACGATTCTTTACAATTGATGCGATCCACCCTAGGTGATCAGCTTTGGCCAAAGTCTTTAAGAATCGTGACTTAACTCACATGGATACCTAAACCCATTATGGTACACATATGGGCCGACAGATCCTATCTTGCTTCGCACTTGATTACTGAATGCATCGATCCACACCCAACGAACATTTAGAGGTCAGAACATGAAAGGTTTTTGACATAAATGGCATCAAAGTGTGGAGGATCTCACACAAAATCAATGATATCCTATAGTCAAAAGATTACATATGCTACTCAACTCGAGGAGATTCTTATTGACGGTGGTGTGTACTTCCAACTATTAGGAATCACCTGTGAGCCATTCAGTATTCGCTCCAACGAATACCCACATGTCTATACGAGTTTCCAAAACTCATGGTACATCGCGTTAAACCATTGGAACTCCAATTCCAATATACGACATGTGCTAGTCTTATAGGTTATAGGAATTCGACCGTATTCCAAAACCAACGACTATGTATATTTACTTTAAGAATAGTTTACACCTAGTGTCAAGACTATTCTATGGTCGATGTCATTCTTAGCATATCTATACATCAATTTAATACACATAATGACAATATCATTAATGAGGTATGAAATGAAAAATGTAGTTATTTTATTAATAAATAATAAAATATACAAATCGGATTGACACTCTATGCACCAACTCCATCAAACTCCCACTTGCTTAGTGCCAATCTGGATGGTACCGTAGTCTCATCTCCTCCACATGTTTATCGAATAACTTAGGAGGTAAGACATTTGTAAGCGGGTCTGCTATGTTGTCTTATCCTTGAACCTTCAAGACTACTATATATTTTCAGTAGCAAAGGTTTAACCACACAACACATGTTTTTGAATATATGCAATAGTAATTTTAATTTAATTATGCATAAGACATATTATATATGTATTACATGTTTTAAATTAAAATTAAAATTTTGACCTAAATAAGTTAATGACTTGATAGTCATAAATCTGAATTTATAATTAAAAAAAAAATTATATTTTTTTAAAAAAAAAAATCGAATAATTAGAATTTTTTTGAAAATATAAATTGAATGATTATAATTATGATTATAATTATAATTATAATTATAGCGTGCCCACCCTACAGGGAGTCTGGGAGAGGCAGATACAGTACTTGTGCTTTTTCACTTTAATTTGCTTCTATCGTAACTTTAATTATTTTATTTTTTGTAAATTGATTCAAAAGAAGATGAAATGAGAACAAATTAATTGAAAAATGGGCTCGGAATCGAAGTCCACATCAACAGCAACATCATCTCCGAGTGCAAAGCGGAACAGAGATCCAGAAGATGAGGTTTATGTTGACAATCTGCGCTCTCACAAGCGTTACCTCAGCGAAGTCCGTCCCCGCTTCTCAATTTTCAATTTTTAATTTACTACCTTGCTTTTTTTTTTTTTTTAATTCAAAATGATAATTAAAAAGATTCAGAGACGATGTTGAAGATTTAACGTTGTGCAGATAATGGCGTCCAGCTTAAATGGATTAACGGTTGGAGATCCGCTCCCGGAGAATCTAATGGAATCTCCAGCAAGGTTTTATATCTGTCTTTGCTAAATTCTTTTCCTTACATTTCATAGGAAAAATGATAGCAATTTAGTTCTCTCTCTCTCTTTTTTTTTTTTTTTAAATCTAATTAAGGAAAGGTAAATATTGGATGGCTTTTGCTTGCACTTGGTTGTTGTTTTAGGTTGAAATTGTACTGCACAGGTCTGTGCTTATCATCTAGTCCATCGTGAATCATGTGGCATAATCGTGGACATTGATTCAAAGCACATGCACATGCTATGTTGAAATCCATGTTAATTGTTCAGTGGATTCATCATTTCCCCGTTGTTATATAAGTATTGGTTTGATTGGTTCTTATGCTATCATCATCGAAGATATGCTTGTTGTGTAAGAAACACAATCAATTGACGTGCTGCGAAATGTTATTCATAAATATAAGTAACTAAGGCTGAATAGGTTTTGGTTTTACTGAAGTTTGTCATTATTAGAACTCAATTTGCGCCTCACTTTCATCAGGCGCGCGCCCTGCGCCTTGAGGCGTGCGCCTAGGACCTAGGACCCTTTGCGCCTTAGTGCGTGTTGCGCCTTTAACAACACTGAACTCAAGTATGAAAAATATGGAATCATGTTAATACAGAGTATTTTAGTTTTAGTTTCTTGAAGGACATTGATTTCCAAGAATGGAATCATGATACCGCAATTTCAGAACTAAAACTAAACTAGTCTGCATCTGATTTATTTGTTCTGAAATTTCTTCATTGTGTAGTTTCTGCTAGTGAGACACATGGGTTCTCCATGTTGATGTCAAGTGTGAGGTAATGCCGTACATCTTAAGTCTTAACGCTATACTGTGAATTAGCTTTCCACAAGTGCGACATTCTGGTTCATTCTTCTAGATCTGTAGGCTCTAAATATATTTCTTTTAGTAGTCTAACCAAGGAAATAGAATTTCCAAAAGAGGTGAATTGGATTGGATGGATGGTATTATTTTGAATTCTGACATGTAGATGTGCTAGCAAATCACTTATTAGCTTTCAGTTTGTTCATATAATATTTACTTCTTGTTGGTGGTGTTTGGATGATGTCAAAACAAGCTAAGCCAAATACTTGGCTTTTGAAGCTCCAATTGATTGCAAATTTCAAGCTTGAGCCCAATCAATTTTATATTTGAACTTTAACTGAGATTGGTTCAATATCCTTATGGAGCGATGAACAAACATGTATACAGACAATAGCTATAACCATTGCTGATAGTGAGCTCTTCATTCATTGTAGTCTCTACTTTCAGAAGGGTACATCTTTAGGTCTGCCTAAAATTATACTGTAACCACAGCTACGAACCTAAGGCTGAAGCAATGCTTGTTCTCCATTTTAATTCCTTTTTAATATGGTGAAGACTTTTCATGACCATCATTTCCTTTTGTAACTTCTGATTTATGCATGTCCAGGGATGAAATGTCCATGCAATATTCACCAATGTCAGAAGACTCTGATGATGCTCGATTTTGCGAGCTTCCTGTAAACAGTTGCTTGTCCCAATCTGATAGCCTACCAACAAGTCCGGTTTCTCCACATAGGTATCAAAGACCACTCAGTGGATTCTCTTCTGCTCCTTCTCCAAGTCCATATCCCTCACATGGATGCTCTGTCAGCGGTGTTGCCTCTTCACAGCAACGTCAACGAGGCTCCGACTCTGAAGGTCGGTTCCCATCATCTCCTAGTGATATATGCCACTCAGGTGACTTGAGGAGGGCTGCTCTCTTAAGATCTGTGCAGATGAGAGCTCAACCTCCCGGCCTGTCATCATTTGAAGTCGAGGAGCGGCCATGCTCATATATGAAATCTTTAGCAGATGAGAGGGAGTATCAGATTGAGGAATGTTCTTCGTTGCACATGTCAGAGCCTGGATATGGTCAAGAGAAGTCATGCAGGGTGTTGAATATGAATATGAATATGAAAGGAGATGAATCTCATGATTAGACGCCCCATGAATAGGGTTATAATAACCTGTGCAAACATTTGTGGGTTCCATATATCTGTCCAGTTACTAGCAGGCGCTAATATATTTGATCGATTCTTACACACCGGATCCGGTTTATGAAGCATCTAATGTCTCTTCATTGCATAAAATAATACATGGAAGGATTTGCTGAAACACCTGTGGGGAATGAGTATTTTGGATCTATACTGGAAAGTACGGCCATTTGCATTCTAAGCTGCTATCTTCACTTCTTCAGCTGACTAAGAGCACGTTTGGCATCGTTTTTGGTGGTGCCATAACAGTATTTTTCAATGTGCAAGTGTTTGTCAATATTTATGAAAAGTACTTCTCAGATCAAGTAGCTCAAAATTGCCTCCGATTAATATACTATTATTAATTTATTATATATAATATGTGAGTCAACCGGCAAACGGAGGAACGGTAACGACGTCTGGGCTTATGGTTCATGGTCATTTCTCTTCTCAGTAAATAAATGGTAACGTGTTATTGTAAGAAAGAAAAAAACAACCGATGTTGGCGGGCGTACGATGGAATTCTGGTGGCGGTCTGACAATTTTCGAAAATATATAATTAATTTAAAAATCATATGTACAATGTCTATATTAATAATTTCAAATACATATCCAAACATTTAAATACGGTGTTTTTTTTTTTTCTTTTTTTTTTTTTTAAGAAACAGGGTGAGGATATTTGTAATATAAAATTCTCTCTCAATACTCTTTATCATTGTCTATAACGATATGGTAAATTTAAAAATTGAACTTTTACTTTATATACTATTTAATATATAAAAAACCCATCACTTAAATTATTTAAGTAACTTCCGATAAAGCGGACTGTGTCTCCCCCTGCTCAACATTCTCATTTTTCTGCTCTAGTTCTGCTTCGGGAATTTCATCGTGCACCATATTTGTGGCCAATTGTGCTGGTGCTGGGTCTGGATTTCTGTCGGCACTGGAATTGGAAGACATCTTGGGCTTTTCAATGTCTTCAATTGTCTGGTATTCAAGAAACTCTACATCCCGACTTCTGATGACCATCTTTTTCTTCGGATCCCATAGTATGTATCCAGATTCTTCATCTCCATAGCCTAGGAATATACATGGAGTTTTCCTTATATCGAGCTTCTGCCTGAGCTCATTGGATACATGTGCAACAACTAAACAGCCGAATGCTCTAAGGTGAGAGTATGAGGGATTCTTACCATACCATACTTTCTCCGGAATCTCAAAATTCAACGGTACAGATGGTGATTTGTTGATCAGGTAGTAGGCTGCACGAACAGCTTCTCCCCAGAATGGCTTTGGCAGCTTAGCCATACTGACCATGTTTATGACTTTCTCCATAATGGCGAAGTTTCATTCTTTCAGTTACATCATTATGTTGTGGGGTGTGTGGAACAGTTCTCTCATGTCGAATATCTTATCTCCTATAGTAGGCATCCAACTCCCAGGAACTGTACTCGCCTCCATTGTTTGTGCGGAGGCAACTCAGTTTCTTCCCTGTTTCACGCACTACCATGGCGTGGAACAACTTGAATTGATCTATGACTTGATCCTTTGTCTTCAGGAAATACACTCATACTTTTCGAGTAGCATCATTAATGAAAGTCAGAACATACTTGTTACAGCCTAATGAATAACTTGCAAGAGACCACACACATCAGAGTGCACCAGACTGAGCAACTTTGATCTTCTCTTTGAAGAGAATGCCGCTTACCAAACAAACAGTGGTAGCAAGGACCTAGTGCAGCATCCTTGGTAAGCTCATTCTTGGTCAGGGTTGGCAACTCTCTCTCACTCATGTGACCGAGTCTTTGATTCCACAGATTTTGAGAAGCCTCTTTTTCAGCTACATTGAGGCTGTCTGTACAAATATTTACACGAGTCTTGTATAGTATGCCGCAAACATGTCCTCAGGCGACAACCATGACACCTTTTTTCATTCTCCATGTGTCATTTTCTGAAGTGACTCTCATAGCCTTGTTTATCACGAGCTAACTCCGAGAGTACATTCAGCCGAAGTTCTGGAACATGCAAGACATCCTTCAAAGTTCATCTACACCCGACATTTGTCTGCAATTGAATATCATTGATTCCTACTATTCCAGATGAACTTATATTTCCCATCTTCACTGAATCAAAGTCTTATTCTTTATATGTTGTGAAGAAATCTCTATGAGGAGTGACGTGGTAGGATGTTACAATATCTACCACATACTCAACATCTTTGGTTGCGGTATGAATGCATGTTTTTTCCTGCATGGAGCATATGGCTACATCTTATTGGACAACTATTAGTGTCTCACAATCATTATTATTTGGCTGGTAATTGCCTTGGCCCGGCTCTCTTTACAGTTTTCAGTAATTCTTTTTTAAGTGGCCTTCTATGCCATAATGATAACACTTATAGGTAGGCATCATTCTATTTGAGGATCTACATCTGGTTGTGCTTCTGCTTCTCCCTCTTTCTCTTCCTCGATGTCTTCCTCGAGTCTCTGTGACGAAGGCTTCTGTCAGTTCTGAGCCAACTTCTTTTCTCCTAGATTATTTGTTGGTCCAAATCCGGCTTAGAGGTTGATTTTTAAATTTCTAAAATTTTAGGGGCTAAAATATAAATTTCAGAGACTTCAGGGGCTCAATGAAATTTATCAGTTATGCTAACGTGGATGCTAATATGGTGCTGACACGGCTGCTGACTGTGTGCTGATGTGGCACTGACTGTGAACTGTCATGGCTACTGAATGTTCGATGACATGGCGTTTACTGTGTGCTGGTGTGGCCGCTGGCTATACGCTAATATGTGTTGACGTGTCGATTACGTGGGTGCTGGCATGGTCGTTTTCAACCTTTGGCTGGCACGTGTGACGAGTGATGTGTGTAGCGGTGCGTGGGAGTGTTCTAGAAGGCGTGTGCGACGTCTCTGTTGGTCTGTTTGATCACCGAAAAATATTAATGCTCGTCTCGACGTGAAAAAACTGATGGTATGCTCAAATTTAATTTTTGATAACTTTTTCGAAATCCGAAATTTTCTGAATCGAGTTTTGTTCTTCACCTCTAGGATCCCCAATGTATAATCAACCCTACTGATACCACTTATTGGGGAATGCTTTGAGCTCTTAAATGAGCTTGCTATTTATAGCCAATTCTAGGAACCAAATTATCAATAAAAATACAAACCCACCTAAAGTTATTTTGGTGGTTTGCACTATTATCAAAATATGACAATTATTTTTAACAATGGTGACCATAATCTTTGACAATAGAGATTATGCCAGCTGGATTCTACAAGATGGTGACAAATATGTCACAATCCTCAAGAAAGCCAAAACACGAAAGTGAGTCTTCCAACTCCTTTAAGGAGGGTAAAGATAGAGAAGAGCTTATTATTCTAGTGGAGGCAATGCATCAAGATAGATTTCCCTCGCTTCTCAAGAGATGATCCAACGAAGTGGCTTAATCAAGCCAGACTTCAATATCAAGGGACAGCGAGAGACATAAGGTTTCAACTGTAGCATATTATTTAGAAGGTGAGGCCAACCAATGGCTTCAGTGGCTGTACCGAGCATACAAAGGTGAAGAACACCTTACCCTCACGTTACAAATTCTGGCCAAACATAAATTTTATTTAAAGCCCTCAAAGTGTGTATCTGGGCAAAGAAAAGTAAAATATTTAGGCCATATAATTTCGCCCGAAGGGGTACAGGTAGATCAAGAAAAAATAGAAACAATGATAAATTGGCCAAAAACTAAAATAATTACTGAATTAAGAGGTTTCCTTAGGCTCACTGGTTATTATACGAAATTTGTTAAGAATTATGGACACTTTGTGGCATCATTTACTACCTTGATTAAGAGAGGTCAATTCAAATGGGGAGACCAATCGGATCATGCCTTCGAAAAACTCAAGGGAACCATGAGCACTACACATATTCTAGCCAATCCAAAATTTTCGGAGACCTTTGTTATCGAAACTGATGCTTCAGATGTGGGAATTGGAGCATTCTTAAGCCAATTGGGGAGACCACTAGCATTTATGAGCAAAGATATCAATCCATCCAAACGGGGTGATCTGTTAGGAGATTGTGGACTGAAGCTGGCACACAAGTAAAATAAAATTGAGAATAATTGTTAGTTCATAAGACTTTGTCTACCATATAACAGTACAATAATAATTAGGAGGATTAGCCTACCATAAATATTAACAATAAAATAAAGAAATGAGATACATATTTAACGTGGTAAAACCCTCAATGTGAGCGAAACATCCACTGGAAAATATAGAAGGATTTCACTACAGTGGAAAGAATTTTACAACTTTCCTCTAAATACAAGGAGTGAACAATCTCACACTCTCTTAGAATATGAGAATTACAACTCTCTTAAAAACTCTTAAGAAGAAACAATATTTTTCTCTCTTAGAATACAAAGGATTTGGTTGAGAATGGAATGAAGAAAATAATGAAATGAAACATTTATTTATAGGTATGAGATTCACTATGCAAATAGTGAATTCTAATTTTTTTATTATTTTCTTTTATGTATGTGGGACCCACCCACATAATTAATATATTTTTTATATATTCAATTATTCATCTTTCGGTGCAATAATTAACAATTCACCCTTTTGTAAACTTGATTGAAAACTAATCAGTTTCCACACCATCCGTTCTATTTTACCGTCTTCGAGCTGATTATGTTTCTGCTAAGCCATAAGAGGATCTACACCATATAAACTTATCAGTATTGATAGGTTTGTTCATTACGTCTGCAAGATTTTCATTGGTGTGTACTTTCAACAAGTCCACACTGTTGGGGCGGATGTGGGACCCTTAGGGTCGGATCGGTATCTCGTGTAGTGGAAGTGGGTCTAACCCATGGATATCAAGCATGAGTGTAATTTTAAATAATTTAATGGAATACTATATTCCATTACGAGTGTATAGAAAAAAAATGGAGGCTGAATTGGAGTCTGAAAACTCAAAAACGGATAGAAATAAGTTTCAACACTCGCCCACGGTATAGTGCGTGTGAACAGTACACACACGTACTGTACGCAGTGCACGCGCGCATTATTTGTTGAGTTTCAATCAAGTCCCTAGGATCATAAATCATGCATAAACGAGTTGAATACATATCAAAGGAGGTGCGGAATAACTCACATTGATCGGTAGAGATGCAACAAAGACAAAACCGAACTGCCTTCAAGTTTCTGCCTCCCTCCAAGCTCGGCAATGGCAGTGAACTGCAGCTCCATTTTTGGCTTGGGTAGTCCTCCATTGATGCTCCAAGCTCCAAGCTTATCAAGGTGATTCCAAGCTCATGAAGACACTTCCCTATCACCTTTGTATAGACTCATGGAGTGTGCTAGCACAAAGATCTTGCAACAAGATCATTTCTTTCACCTCTTGAACTCACGGTTTTTGATAAAAACCAGTGAAGAAATCGTGAAGAAGAAGAGAGGAAATAGAGGAGAGTTTTTTTGGCTCCAAAAATGGTGAAGACCGAAATGAAGAGAGAGAATGAGTGGGAAAATAAAAATTGTAAAAGGTTTATATAATTTCCAAAATATAATAAAACCATTTACCATTTCTTTAATTTCCATAAAGCAAGCATTAAATGCTTGTCAATCACCACAAATCAACTCACATCAATCACTCAAATGTCACATCACTCAAAGTGACATGTGATTTGACGCTTGATTTGACTTGCGTGCCGCACTCGAATTCGAAATGCGAATGCGCTCGCAAACAATCCCGGGTTCGGGTTCGCTAATTCCAAATTAACGAATTTTCCGTTGTGTCGTAATTAAATGATTACGCCTAGCGAAATCACTATTCACGTCACTAATGAATTAATTCTAAATTAATTCGTTCGCCCGAATTAAAATCTAATTTCAATTCCTCGTCGAAATCTAATTTCGTTATAATATATCGAATATATTAATTTATCGATTAATTCCAAATTAATCGTTCTCTCTCTTTAACGATATTTTATCCGAGATAAAATATCTCCGTAATTAATCCCAGATTAATTTTCTCTCTCATCGAATTAATCCCAGATTAATTAAAGTGCGAGTCATACGTCATCGGTGAATCTTCAGGAACCGACCCATGAGATCTCCGGATATGTTGGCAGTAAATACGGTCGTCGGACTATCCGAACACGTAAGTACCTCGTACTACGTTTATACCGATTTACAAGACAAGGTTGGCTTCTAGCAAAGCGCCATGCCGACCCAATTCTCTAGAAATATTCTTAAAGGAATATATAGATCTGTATCAGACGTAGTATACAAATTGTATTGTGTATATCGGCCCAGTATCGGATAGTCACGTGCTAAGGCTGGGGCTGGATAAGTGTCTGCCCCGTCCGAAGCACATGTCGGATGTCTGGTAACATAGTCTCTATAATCGGATATTCATGACCTGGTCACAATATCCCGATTGGTTGCGCAACACTCAAGAGCACTAGTACCGTATCCTGCGTGACATCATCTCCACTATGACTGAAGTGATACTTCTGTCTTGACATCACACCCAATACACTACGACTCTCTGATAAACCCAGAAGTGGTGTACGCAGAACCGGTTAAAGCGCTATACCACCAAGACCAAAGTCTATCGATTATCGTAAGTATTAGCGATGTAAGTCTCAGGTTAAGACCATACACACCTACCCTGATTTTGGCCTCCCATAGACACATAGTAATAATACCAATGGGATTCCGATGGGTCTATCCAGAGCGAAGCTGTTTCCCGTACCATCGGTGAAACACGACCTCCTATCGCACTTGCATAAGTATCCGATACTTATATATATGAGAACTATGCCGTTGTGCCCTCACAACGCACACAAGTGCAATACTAGCCTATTCCGTATTATCGATGTCCAGTCTCGATAATACTCACTCCGCTAGGGATATTTAATGATTAATCCTTCGGGGATTGATACTGTCTCATATCATTCTCAATCCAGGAACTAATCATAGGGACCTCTCTTCATTTATATATCTATGGTGATCTAATCACAAATGATGAGAGTGCAATTTCCTTGTCACATAGTTAATTTGCTACAACAACACAATGATCTGTGCAAATAGTGACGCTATGGGTCATTTTGTCCAACAATCTCCCACTTGGCACATAGCCAGTCACTTAAGTGTCCCACACCCGAACTATGTACGGTTCGCTCAAATTGCTGAGGAAAGATTTTCGTCAGCGGATTTGCTTAATTATCGTCTGACGCGATTTACACGATCATCACATCGCCACAATGTATGATCCGAACGAATCAGATGATATATAAGTATATATCTGGATCGTCGATGAGACCTTTAATTCCTTAGCCTGTGCTGACGCCTAGCTCAGCTGCTAAAAGAACTATATCTAATCTAATTAGATTTATTTTCGATCCAATTGGCTTCTATTGCTGCCTCAGCTGCAGCAATAATCCGCATTTGTTGTTTATTCGGCAACAGTTATCTTGCTCGGAAGATTTCCAGCTCACTGTCCCAGTGTTCAAACTTTTTAGTACCACAATATTTAATTGTTTGGAAACTTGCAGCAGTGATCCCAGTCACTTCAAGTTCTCCATCTCCATAGTTTAAGACAACATCTTTAGTTCTCTCAGATACTAACAGATGTTCTTAATCTTCAATCCAGTGACTATCACTTGGATTAACCCGATTGTGACTCCATATGCTCGAAGCGTATGAGACACCAATACAAGTACATTTTAAATGTACAATTTCCAGAGTGTGTTAACAACTCCAAATCTATCCCTGTAGATCTTTATTCCTTGAATAAAGGTTGTTACTCCCCAGAATTCTACGGAGAATTTCTATGAAAGAATATATATGAAAGCCAAGCTTTCACCAATTGCTTTATGGGAATTTCATTGTCAGTGCCCTCCCACTAACCTCCTTATATACACAAGAATTATTTCGTTTTGAATCAAATCATAAACCATTATGATTATTTCAAAACGTCAGTTCCAAGAACCTTATGCTTGTTTCAATCCAAACATGGCAAACCTTGTTTGTCGGTTATACAAAATCGTCAGGATGTTGTAAGCATCCTCCAAAAGGTTTCCTTTTCAGGAAAGCGATTTTGATCTGCAACTGACACATTTCATAAATGAAATATGCAGTTATCAACAAGCATCTTCAAAATGGATTTACCATGGCAACAGGTAAAAGGTTGAACCGTTATTAACACAATGTTGATAACGATACCTTTCCGTCAAAAGCCCAGATTTGTACGTTGGTATGTTGCCTTTCATGTATGTCTTCCTTGAAGACGTTTAATGTACCAATAGGCACAATGCCTTGTGGTACAACAACTAGTATCCAAATAGTTGTTATACATGGAATCCATTTCGGATTCATGGCACTTTGCCATAATAGGGAGTCGATACCTCGTATCACTTCCTCAAAACGTAGTCGGCGGATATACCTTCATAAGATTGACATCTTTATGAGGTTAGATCAGAAACTCATACCCTAGGTCGTTTTCTGACTCTATCCGATCTATTCAGTTCTTGTGTATTCGAAGATTAATGGTACAGATTCATCATTGATGAACTATTTGTGTTCCATTACGGACCTTGTGCCTTGAACAATATTACTCCGATTTTCATCGAGTATCACTATCCTCCCACTGACCACTGGATATCGGTATTCCTCTCAGGAAAAACCGCATGGTGAGCAACAATCACATTGTTCTCATGTGAGATTTATAAGTACTATACTTATGGTTTCCCTTAGGATAACCTATATTGGCACTTATCCAATTTGGGTCCTTAGTTTGGTATCATCCAAACGTTATGCCTGGCACACCCAAATTATCAGGAATGAGAAACCTCGTTTCTTCCCTGTTCATATCCTATATGACATCTGTCAAACAGATTTATATGGAACCTTATTCTAAATAAGTTATTGCACTGTTAAAACTTATCCGTTGAAGGAAATGGTAGCTCAGAGCGAATCATGATTAGCCTTATCATGTCTAACATGATTCGGTTAATCCGTTCGGACACACCGTCACTTTGACGTTTTCCGAGAGGAGTCCTCATTTGAAAGAATACTATACTCTTTCAAGTATATAAGAAACTTATTGAAGTATTTTCCATTACGGTCTTACCGTGACGGTATAATACTATAGCCGATCTGTTTGTCTATTTCGTGTCGAAACTCTAAAAGTTTCTAATTTGTGTTCTTCAAAAGAAACACATAACCATAACGTGATGCCACATCCGTTTAAGGTCACGAAATATTCATGTTCACATCTAGCCTAGCTAGATATGGGCCCACTTACTTCACCATGAATAAGGCTAACAAGTCGGTGGCCCTTATACTATTACCAAGTAAATAGTATTTTAGGTACTTTACCTAATAAACTAGATTCGCAGACCTTTTTGAATAGTCAAATCAGTCCTAGTACCCACTCTTCAAAAGTGTGGATATACGAGTCTAGTTTAATTGTGTCCTAGACAACAATGCCACAAATAAGTCTCTATTGATCAAATCAATTTGAGCTATTTATTTGTCATTTTATATGTTTGAGATTTTATTTATATTCAAAATATAAATTCTGTTATTTACATCTAATGTATTTATCTCAGTATCATCTTTATATAATAAAACACTTAGTGTTCTATAATATAAAGGTTTTATCTGTAACGGATTAAACACTGATATAGAGATAATGTCTCTAGTCAAACTAGTTACATTATAACAGTTCCTAATTTAAGTACATACCCAAAGGGTAGTTCCTAAACTTAGGTATCTACGGTCGAAACAGCGACTTTCGTCCCGTTTCCGATTCGTAGAGAAATCTCGGCTTGAAGTCAGTATCTAGCTCATAGCGGATTCTGAACATCAATACATATATTTTATGTACCACACTAAGTATTTAAAATCCAATTTCAATACTAGTAGTGAACATAACTTTGACAAATATTTTAAAGTTAGAGCCTCGCCCTTTCTTTAATTCCTTCGTGTCTGCCATATCCAAATGGTAGTCACTTTGGTATATGTCAATTATCTTTTCATATTTTAGGAACCTTATGCCAAGCCTTGGGTTTTTAGAATATCGAAACGATGTGCACCTCGTGCTACATGCCCAATTGCAAACTTTGACTTTATCTCCTCTAGAATAGTCAATTAATTCTCCAAGAATTATAAATTATAATTTAATACTTCTTAAATCTAAAATTAGATTTATGACAAGTATATTAAATTAAGCATTAAAGTCATCATCACATAAATCTTCCAAAGATTTTATGCTCTACTTATTTTGCTTAATTTTGGGCTTAAGGTATAATAATTTATTTTATCAAATAAAGTAACCTATTATTTATTCCCAATTTGAAAATTAAATCATTTAAAATATTTTAATCCCAGATTATATTTTAAATATCCAACTTTTCAATTTTATCTTGATTACAATAGTCCAACTATTTAATCAACGATTAGTGGTACTATATATTATAATGATTATAATAGTCCAACTATATAATCAAATATAATCTAATTAATTAACCTCAATTACATTGATTACTATAATCCAATTATAAAATCAACTGTAAACTGAAATTAATTAATTCAAATATATTGATTAATATAATCCAATTATATATAATCAAATATAATACAGTCCAACTGTTTATTAAAACAACAATTTAAATATTAGTCCAACTAACATTTAATCTAATGACGAAATAATTTAAATGAGCGCGTATGGCGAGTAATTGAACGAGTACTGCAAATTCAATTCTTGCCTCCCACTATTTTTCGGCGAGCCTCCAACCCTCTGTCGAGTACTCGGGAAACCGTGTTTCCTAGTGGGCTAGGATCCCGTTAAATATCACACAATCTTGACTTTGGCCAATAAATTGTATGATAATTAACTAGTAGATCTCTAAGATCAATTGGATCCAATCCAATTCCTAGATCCAGTAGGTGGACATCCAAGTCCTCCTAAACATATATAATATATATGCCTATATATCCAATATATACCCTAACCTATTTCCTCTGAATCAACTAGGCCTTGGCTTTGGCACAACAAACCTAGTGATCCCAGTCAAGCGTGGACCCATTGACCATGGAAGCTTCGTAATCAATGTCGTTGGACAAGAAGTGGTCTTGACTTTGGCCAACAAACCATAACTTGGACAAGACACCAATATGGAACAAAGCCTCGTGATTCAAACACATCTTCGACGGACAAGGGCTTGACTTTGGCCAACAACCCATGCCAATCTAGGATCTTGAGCAAGAATCACTCAATGGAAGGAAAAGACGCATGATATTTGATGAGGGTTTTTCGTGTGCAAATTGGCTACCAATTTTAATTATCTTTGTTAAGGTCTCATCATCATACACCCTTAAACATGCATTCTAAACACATAATAAAGCGCATATGTAAAATAATAATGATATGCGGATGGATATTTTACATTGATCCTAGATCAAATCTCTCTCTTTCTCTCTCCAGCTAGCACATGTATTTACTTCTACTACCCGTTACACTACACTTCTAAAGAAACATCATTTACATTGAGGGGAATAGGTGAGAAGAGAATACAAAGAAATAGGAGATAAGGCTGGACTTGCAGGTCCAATTAATAAATCAAATTTATTACAACAATTTCCAAAATCGCCCCACCCGGCTAATATCCATCCGATATACATTATTCAAACATCACAACCATGTATTCATACAAGCATGTTATCAATCAATCTAATCAAATTAATTAATCTGATAATTAGTGATCATCCAATGTTCAAACAAAGATTTGATTTTGTTCGAGTCAAACTCGTATTGCGAACAAGTACTTAAAGTACGAATTCCCGAATTAAATTAAACTACACAATTAAATCCAATTCAATTTGTATTTAATTCTAATTCATTATTTAATTCCAAATTAAATAACACACTTTAATAATAAACCCTTTTCGACTTAAATTCCAAATTTAATCGCTACGGGTCTCAAAGCCCGATTAATATCCAATATTAATTTAATTAAAGTCTAATGGGCTTTTAATTAATTTCTTAAGGCGTGGTCTTTTGGTCAACTCGGGTCAAACCCGCAACCAAACTCCAATCCGGGAGTTACCCCATAAGCCTATAAATTAATCTTGGCCCATTAGGCCCAATTAAACTTTAAAGGTCCATTATGTTGCATTTGGGCTTTATGGATGCGGTTTTGGGCCCAATTGGATCCAACCAATTTTGCCTAAAACAAACTTTGTACAACAAAGCCCAACAAGCCCAATAACAACTTTAAAAGCCCAAATCCAATTTTAAGGCCCATTTTAATTAAATTACAAAATCCAATTTTACAATTCAATTAAACAAAGTGCATAGCATTATTAATTACCCAAATCAAAGTTTCCAAAACATCAAATTTGTCCAATTAATCATGCTTATCATCAATTAATCATATCCAACATAATTTGATCAAAATCAAACCCAATTTCATGCTTCAAGTGTCTCGGCCAAAGAGGGAAATTATGCCCAAATCAAATTCAATCCAATTGAACCAAATTAAACATAAATTCAACATCCCCAAATGATTTCCAAGTCATACAATGAACAAAAATCAAAAATCCAAGACATTAGGGAGCTTGCCAAATTCGGCCATCCAAAGCAATTTGGGGAAAATTGTTCCAAACTAATTTTCAACAAATTGATCCAATCAATCCTCAATTAAACATACTTTAAGCATTCTAAATCGTCCAATTTCATTAAACATGCTCAAAATCAAGTTTACCCAAATTTCAATTTGGCCAACATTAAACAAATTGGGGAAAATCAATCCAATTAATTTTTCATCAAATTGATTACATATAACTCTAAGTTATTCATATACAAGCATTCTTAAACAAACAATTTGTCAAAATCATGCTTAAATAAAAAAGCCCCAAATTTTGCTAAGAACCCTAAATTCGTTTTATGCAACCAATAGCTCAAGATACCATTGTTGAGTTTCAATCAAGTCCCAAGGATCATAAATCATGCATAAACGAGTTGAATACATATCAAAGGAGGTGCGGAATAACTCACATTGATCGGTAGAGATGCAACAAAGACAAAACCGAACTGCCTTCAAGTTTCTGCCTCCCTCCAAGCTCGGCAATGGCAGTGAACTGCAGCTCCATTTTCGGCTTTGGGTGGTCCTCCATTGATGCTCCAAGCTCCAAGCTTATCAAGGTGATTCCAAGCTCATGAAGACACTTCCCTATCACCTTTGTATAGACTCATGGAGTGTGCTAGCACAAAGATCTTGCAACAAGATCATTTCTTTCACCTCTTGAACTCACGGTTTTTGCTAAAAACCAGTGAAGAAATCGTGAAGAAGAAGAGAGGAAAGAGAGGAGAGTTTTTTTGGCTCCAAAAATGGTGAAGACCGAAATGAAGAGAGAGAATGAGTGGGAAAAAAAAATTGTAAAAGGTTTATATAATTTCCAAAATATAATAAAACCATTTACCATTTCTTTAATTTCCATAAATCAAGCATTAAATGCTTGTCAATCACCACAAATCAACTCACATCAATCACTCAAATGTCACATCACTCAAAGTGACATGTGATTTGACGCTTGATATGACTTACGATTTGACGCTTGATTTGACTTGTGTGCCGCACTCGAATTCGAAATGCGAATGCGCTCGCAAATAATCCCGGGCTCGGGTTCGCTAATTCCAAATTAACGAATTTTCCGTTGCGTCGTAATTAAATGATTACGCCTAGTGAAATCACTATTCACGTCGCTAACGAATTAATTCTAAATTAATTCGTTCGCCCGAATTAAAATATAATTTCAATTCCTCGTCGAAATCTAATTTCGTTATAATATATCGATTAATTCCAAATTAATCGTTCTCTCTCTTTAACGATATTTTATCCGAGATAAAATATCTCCGTAATTAATCCCAGATTAATTTTCTCTCTCATCGAATTAATCCCAGATTAATTAAAATGCGAGTCATACGCCATCGGTGAATCTTCAGGAACCGACCCATGAGATCTCCGGATATGTTGACAGTAAATACGGTCGTCGGACTATCCGAACACGTAAGTACCTCGTACTACGTTTATACCGATTTACAAGACAAGGTTGGCTTCTAGCAAAGCGCCATGCCTACCCAATTCTCCAGAAATATTCTTACAGGAATATATAGATCTGTATCAGACGTAGTATACAAATTGTATTGTGTATATCGGCCCAGTATCGGATAGTCACGTGCTAGGGCTGGGGCTGGATAAGTGTTTGCCCCGTCCGAAGCACATGTCGGATGTCTGGTAACATAGTCTCTATAATCGGATATTCATGACCTGGTCATAATATCGCGATTGGTTGCGCAACACTCAAGAGCACTAGTACCGTATCCTGCGTGACATCATCTCCACTATGACTGAAGTGATACTTCCGTCTTGACATCACACCCAATACACTACGACTCTCTGATAAACCCAGAAGTGGTGTACGCAGAACCGGTTAAAGCCCTGTACCACCAAGACCAAAGTCTATCGATTATCGTAAGTATTAGCGATGTAAGTCTCAGGTTAAGACCATACACACCTACCCTGATTTCGGCCTCCCATAGACACATAGTCATAATACCAATGGGATTCCGAGGGGTCTATCCAGAGCGAAGCTGTTTCCCGTACCATCGGTGAAACACGACCTCCTATCGCACTTGCATAAGTATCCGATACTTATATATATGAGAACTATGTCGTTGTGCCCTCACAACGCACACAAGTGCAATACTAGCCTATTCCGCATTATCGATGTCCAGTCTCGATAATACTCCGGCTAGGAAAATTTAATGATTAATCCTTCAAGGATTGATACTGTCTCATATCATTCTCAATCCAGGAACTAATCATAGGGACCTCTCTTCATTTATATATCTATGGTGATCTAATCACAAATGATGAGAGTGCAATTTCCTTGTCACATAGTTAATTTGCTACAACAACACAATGATCTGTGCAAATAGTGACGCTATGGGTCATTTTGTCCAACATTGTTCACCCAGTACTGATTCCATTTTTTTTAAACAATCATCTTTCATTCGAGAGAGCTGGAATGAGAGCTTATTCTTAGAGGTTTTAAACCCAATTAATTCCAACTTTCCCTAAACACTTTCAAACACCCAAAATTTATTTTTAACATCAAAATCAACATCGACGCATATTATAGAATAAAAATCATATTTTTTAAAATGTCAAATATTTTTATAAAAGCATAAATTTATTGAAAGTACGCACATGCGTAAATTTTGAATCCAAGACACAAACTAAATTAGAATCCCACAGTGAAATAATTCATGAACAATTCTAGGTCACTCAAATGTTGTCAAGTGATTTAAGAATAGTATACAGCTCCAAGATTTCATATAGAGTTCCAAATTCTAATTTTAAATTTACATCCAAGATAAATATTTTGACCAAATCACAAGAAATTATGTTTATACTGTTGGAAATGGTGATCGAGCATCATTCACATTTTGTATGAATATTTGATATTTATGTCATATAATATTTATTTTATCATGGTTATTTATTTAAATATATGGTAGAACTATTACTTTTATTTATATATTGTAAATCTAAGAGTTAGAGATTTCGAGTTTCACTCGGAACCTTATATGAATTTAGTAAAGACTCGAGAGTTAAAACATATGGTGATATAGTTGCAAGAGTTGCAAATGGTGTTGAGAATTATCACACATTCTCTTGAATATAAATTATTAATGGTCTAGATATATTGACATAGGTCAATCATTATATTGGTAAGACTAGTACATTATCTATATATATAATGGACATATGGTTTGTATCAACATACTGTGAGCTTAGCGGAAGTTCGTATAGAAATGAAGATATTCATTAGTTGAATGAATATTGAATTAACTCATAAAAGATGACTAATAGATATTCCATAAAACTGTCAAAAATTATCTTTTCGAGTTGAGTAGTTATTGTGGTACTTTGACTTGAGACACCACGATGGTCTTGTGAGTGATCCTCTATGCCTTATACCATGCATGTCAGAGACCTTTCATGGTCTGACCGCTGGATGTCTGTTAGGTATAGACCGATGCTGACGAAGATCGATGTGTGTTAATATTAGGATTTGTCAGTCCATATGGTTGGATTATGTTTCCAGATATTTTTCAGAGTATATTCCGGAAATCTTTCGGCCGAGAGTTCGTCGAAGAAATTATTTCTTTGACATTATAAATAATATTGAAAAGAGTTTCACATATATTATTTATTAATGGAATATAGTTTTGAAAGGTTAGTTTATATTGAGTAGATAAGATTTTGACAGTATAACTATAACCTTACTCAATTGGAAACGGAAATGACGAAGGGATTATACATTAACGTTTTAACCTCAACTTGTATGGTTTGACGTGTCGTGTTGTTTAGTCATGATTTGTAGGTGGACATGCCTTCATGAAATATGTATACAAGTATATGAGATATATATGTATATATATACGTAACAACCGAACGTGAGTTTAGAGAGTTCCATTATATTGAGTTTACTCGTTGAGCACTAGGGCGACCTCTCGTCAAATGTTGACAAAGTATTATTTGGGTATTTAGGATTAAATTGTTTAATCCGATAATTCATTAGATGAATTGAATTAATTAATTTTATATCAAGAGTTGATATAAGTTTATTGTATAATTAATGTAAATTTGATTTACATTAAATTAGTAATTATTTTGTGAATTAATTTAATTGTTAAATTAATATACAATATTAATTACTTAGCTTATACAATTAATTAATTAAAGTAAATTGGATTGTTTAGTTAAAGTAACTAAATGATTCATAAAAGGTAACTAAGTTAGCTTTATACTAAAGTTGGTGAGATTTATTTTAACTATGGTTAAGTTGCTTTTTGAAACATGTGGTGTAGGGAAAAGATTCCCTTAAACCATGGTTTAAATGAAAGGCTTGGGTTTGTTTTCTTATTTTAATTAATAAAAGGTAATACAAAATAATTGCTTTTATTCTCTTACTCACTTACTGCCGAAAAAAGAGAAGATAAAAATAAATTGAATGTTTTTGTTGCTTTTCATTATTATTCTACTCCACTACTGCCGTGAAAAGAAAACAAGAAAAAGAAAAACACACTTCATCTCTTTTTCTCTCCTCACTGCCGAGAGTCTGCAAAAAAAGAGGGTTGTGGTTTTCTTTGTTTTGTTCATCAAAATTCAAGATAAATTGCTCACCATAATTACCCAAACCTTGATTCAAGTCCATAGAATTAATCTTTAAGAGTTAGGGGTTGATTTGTGTTATTGAATCTTAGATTTTTCCCTAGGGTTTTAAGAGTTAAATTGGGGAAAATCTTGGTTGTCATTCTTGAGTGATCAAACCACTTTTTGATCACCAAAACTTGTTCTTGAGAAAGCTTAATTTGGTGGAGTTTAAAGAAGTTCAAAGTTTGGTGGAATTTGAAGATTTGGAAAAGCTTGGATGCAAAGATTCAACAAATTGGCAAAGAGTTGAAAGCTTGTTGGTACATTTAAATTTGTCAATTTATTTGTTCAAATTTTGTTGATTAATTTTGTTGAGAAAAATTGTTGTGGAAGTGTTGGATAAATTGGAAGCTTGTATGTGAGGATTAGAAGCATTGAAGTGTTGGAAAATCGATATATAGTTGATATGTTAATTTTTGTATGCTTGGAATAATTTTGCAAGAGTTGGAAAATTATTTTGCATGCTTGAATTAATTTTTCGAATGTTGGAAAATTAATTTTAGTATGTTTGGATTATTTTCAAGTGTTGGAAATAATTTTGATGCTTAGATTAATTTGTCAAGAGTTGATAAATATAAAAATTTTAATTGGCTTATAGTAATGATTTTAATGCATGGAAAATGTTTTTAGTGCATTAGGAAAATTTTAAGTTGATGAAAAAAAAAATTTAAACCCACTTTAAGGACTACAAATAAAAAAAATATATATGTATTCGCTATGGATTTGATCTCGGGTGGATTCCGTTGCGCTCGGTTTTGTCCATTCCTCTCACAACAAGTGGTATCAGAGATATACGTGCTTCTAATTGTTCATGTTCCTTTACAATTTTTCTTAATGTAATAAAATGCCCATGCATATATTTAAGTGTTAATTACATGCTTTAGGCATTTTTGGACATGCATACATTTTACATATTTTTGTGCATTGAACTTTGGAAAAATCTCTACGCTAGATCATTAAGTGTCATTATTTTAGATGAAAATATGACATGGTCCGGCTTGTCTATACGGTGTTAGTGAAACCATTGTGATTGGTCCCAATATTGCTAAAGCATGAGGGATTGGTTATAATGTTTTGTACTATTCCGGTTAAGCATGAGATGAGTCGAATTTAAGATAAAGTATTATCCAATATTGCTAAAGAGTGAGGTTAATATTAGTATCTTACTTTCGGCGATAGACAAGTTGATCTAAAAATTGAACTATCCAATATTGCTAAAGCGTGAGGATGAGATACGATTTAGGACCGAATGTAAGAGTTGCATGAGATGCAATTGACAATAATTGTCTACCTCTTGAATTTACAATGGTCAATATTGCTAAAGCGTTAGACTTGAGTAAATGTCAAGGAGGATCTACTTCTCATTGTGAGATTTAAGAGTTAAATTTCTGAATTATTGTTTGTAGAAATTATCAAGAATAAGTAAGATAATGTGAGGGCACTTTATAGAAAAAGTATATTCATATTCTATTTAGTGTTTTATCATGATATTTAAATATTAATTTTCCTCTTATTTATTGTTTTTCCTTGTGTAGATAGAATGTCTGTTTCGAACCCGGTTTCGCGTATACTTGATACGCATAAGCTCTAGGGTGCTTTTTTGGCTCATGACTCTCCGGATTCTCTGCCAAGCAGAGCAATTAGAATACATTCTTGATCGTCCAATGCCCGCAAGGGTTTCAGATGATACTTCACATGAAGAACGTAAGACGTTCAAGAGATGGAAGGATGATGACCGGAAAGTCCGGTCATACATCTTGAGATCAATGGTCCCGGAACTGCAGAGGAAGTAAATGTCAATGCTTGATTCTGGATCCATCTTGTTACATATGAAGGAACTATTCAGTGATCGACCTCAGGTAGAGATATACTGAGTGGCTGTCGAGTTTTTTCATACTTTCCTCCCAGAGGGAAAACCTGTTAGCCCACATGTGATGAAGCTAATAGATTGTGTAGAAGAACTCGAAAGGATGGATATTCCTATTGAAAATCGCCTCGGGAATATTGTGATTCTCGCATCTCTTCCCAAGTCTTTCAAGGACTTTATCATTAACTTTAACATGCATAAGATGCCTCCTACCTATTCTGAGTTGCAAAATATATTACTAACAACTCAAGAAGACATGAATAAGAATAGTTCTGTATTCATAATCACTGGTGCTTCTTCTTCTGGACCTTCTCAGGCTTCTCAAAAGCTGGTTGGGAAGAAACATAAACAAAAAAAGAAAAAGAAAGTTAAAGGTAAAGGTCCTAAGGTTTCTTCCGCAGGGGTTTCTAAACCTAAGGTGAAGACAGATGTTGCAAAAGGAAAATGTTTCCACTGCGACATGCTTGGACACTGGAAACGCAACTGTCCAATATATTTAGCTTCTTTGAAGATAGAGCCCTCAAGTATTTGTTTTCCTATTATTGACATTACACTTGTTTTTTATTCTAGTTCGATTTGGGTGTTAGACACCGCTTGTCATTCTCATATCTGCAATACGTTGCAGGATCTGAGAGAAACTAGAATACTAAAGCCGGGAGAGATCCAACTGCGAGTAGGGAATATAGATTCTCTACAAGTTGAAGTAGTAGGATTTTTGTGTTTGACACTCTCGGATGAATTTAATATTTGACTTAATAACTGTTATTTTGTGTCGAATATGATACAACAAATCATCTCACTTCCTGTACTTGACAGCGAAGGATTTCATATAAATATTAAAGATGGTCTTTTGAATTTATATGATAATATGAATGTTTTGCTTGTTTTATGTCCCATGGTTGGAAGCTATGAAATCCGAGATTGCCTCAATGCGGAAAAATGGCTGGAAGCTATGAAATCCGAGATTGCCTCAATGCATGATAATCAAGTCTGGGACTTGGTTCCGCTTCCAGTCGAAATTGTTCCTATCGGTTGTAAATGGGTTTACAAGAGGAAGCGGGGGCCAGATAGAAAGGTTGAAACCTTTAAGGCCTGATTGGTAGTAAAAGGATATACTCAGAAATCAGCTATTGATTATGAGGAAACCTTTTCTCCTGTCGTCATGCTTAAGTTAATCAGGATTTTATTAGCTATTGTCGCATACTATGATTATGAAATTTGGCAGATGGATGTGAAAACGAAATTTCTGAATGGAAATCTTGAGGAGGATATCCATATGGAACAACCCGTGGGATTCGCATTCGCCAAAGATCCTAATCTGGTATGTAAACTTAAAAGGTCTATTTATGGACTTAAACAAGCTTCCCGTAGTTGGAATCTTCATTTTGACGATGTGATCAGATCGTCTGGTTTCATTAAAAACAAAGAGGATTCATATGTCTATAAAAGGGCTAGTGGGAGCATGATAGTCTTCTTAGTGCTTTATGTTGATAATATACTTTTTTTTCGGAAACGATATAGGTATGTTACAATCTGTCAAAGCCTATCTTAGTAAGAATTTTCTCCATGAAGGATATGGGAGATGCCTCTTATATACTAGGTATAAAGCTTTATAGAGATAGAGCGAGGAGGCTGATAGGACTCTCTCAGTCCAAGTACATTGATTTGATCTTAGAAAGGTACAACTTTGTTGACTGTAAGACAATCAATGTGCCTTTTAAACAAGGTATTCATATGTCTAAGAAAATGTGTCCTAAGACAGATGATGGAAGGGCTAAGATGTTTAGCCAGCCTCATGCTTATGTGGTTGGTAGCATAATGTATGTCATGTTATGTACTAGACCTGATATCAGAATAGCTGTAAGTGTTACAAGTTGTTATCAGTCTGATCCGGGTCAGGACCATTGGATGGCTGAGAAACATATCCGGAAATACCTTAAGGGTACAAAGGATAAGTTTCCCATTTATGGAGAAAATGACTTACAGTTGAGAGGTTACACGAATTTAGATTTTCAATCTGATCCAGATGATAGAAAGTCTACATCTGGGTTTGTGTTTTCTCTTAATGGCGGTGCCATTAAAGTTTGTAAAGTACAAACTGAACAAAATGTAGCGGACTCACTAACTAAAGCCTTAACTCCCAACTTGTTTGAGAGACACGTGGAGTCAATGAGTATTAGATACCATCGTGAATGGCACTAGATCAAGTGGGAGTGTTGAAAATGGTGATCGAGCACCATTCACCTTTTGTATGAATATTTGATATTTATGCAATATAATATTTATTTTATCATGGTTATTTATTTAAATATATAGTAGAACTCTTACTTTTATTTATATATTGTAAATCTAAGAGTTAGATTACTCTAAGAGTTAGAGATATCGAGTTTCACTCGGAATCTTATATGAATTTAGTAAAGACCCCGAGAGTTAAAACATATGGTGATATAATTGCAAGAGTTGCAAATGGTGTTGAGAAATATCACGCATTCTCTCGAATATAAATTATTCCTGGTCTAGATATATTGACATGGGTCGGTCATTATATTGGTAAGACTAGTGCATTATCTATATATGTAATGGACATATGGTTTGTCTCAACAGACTGTGAGCTTAGCAGAAGTTCGTATAGAAATGCAGATATTCATTAGTTGAATGAATATTGAATTAACTCATAAAAGATGACTAATAGATATTCCATAAAACTGTCAATAGTTATCTTTTCGAGTTGAGTAGTTATTGTGGTCCTTTGACTTGAGACACCACGGTGGTCTTGTGAGTTATCCTCTATGCCTGATACCATGCATGTCAGAGACCTTTCATGGTCTGACCGCTGGATGTCTGTTAGGTATAGACTGACTATAGACACTTACATTTTTGCATGAAAGCCCAATGATGAGCCTCGTATGGAGGCGCTACCCGATAAGTTGCGGAAGTCGCGGGAAACGGACGTCGGAAGGGAAAAATTTAAAAATAAATACATCAACAAATTTAACTCGCTAATTGGCCTCGGGTTCACTTGATTAATCCCTGTTTTAAAATTTTAGCCTCGGCCCAAAACCCTCGCAACCCATGAAAAGCCCATTTCGCCCAAAGCCCAATCCAAAAATATTCAACACATTAAACAAGAGATTTATTGCATGATATTCTTTCCCAAATTAAAGAAATTCCCCCACAAAAAATACAAATATTCTTTCCTTAAATAATTGAATTAAATACATCTATTTATTGCATGATTTTTGTTTCCTTGTTTTAAAATCCCATGCAAGGAAACCCTAAACTCACCATTATAAAAAGAGACATATTCCCAACCCTAATGGTCTTGGCTCTCATTCACGCCTCACCTCTCTCTATCCACTCTCGGTCCACTCTAAAAACAATCCACATATCACCCCCTTCAAACGGTGACAAACAAAAAGAAAAATAAACCCTAAACTAACAACCACAAAGCTCTCTTCATTCTCTCTCAAAACACACAGCAAAGCATCAAACAGCCACACCATTCTCCACAAAACCAAATAAAACCATCATCTCTCTCGGAAGCCCTCAACAAAAACACACAACAAACCCTAATAACTCTCCCTCACGCAGACCTCATAGACAGCCACCTTGCCCCTCATCAACGTGAGCAGCCTTTAAAGGCTCTCTCTTATATTTAGTAAATTGCCACTCACAAGCAGCCCTTCACGGCCACACAATAAACACGTTAAAACCTCTTTCACGCGCTGCCCTCACATTAGCCAAGCACTATCCACGCAGCCCTCAAAAAAACCTTACAGAAAAAATGCCCTAACAAACGAGCGCCATAACAAATAAACCCTAGCAGCCTACAAATGCCCTTCTCACTCCTCACGCTCAGCGTCCTCACAAATAACGACAAACCCTTAACAGTCCCTCATCAAAAATCACCCAAACAGCAGCCCCTAAAACGCCCAAAACAGTCCCAAAAATAACCACCAAACAACAACAAAAACAATGGAGAAAACGGCATAAAAAATAGTCCAAAATAGCGACAGAAAATGGAGAAAATAGAGAAAACAACAGCTCAAAACAGCGAAACAGTGACAGAAAATATTGAACCAGTGAACCAGAAAAGTTACGGAGCATTAACCCTTCCGGTAACGATGTAACGCACTTCCGAGAAGTAACTTAAAAGGTAAGACCTGAGGGCCCCTTTTTTTATCATTTATCTTTTTAGTTATTCTTTGTCGCTCACTTGCATGCATCGTTATGTTTTACGTATAGTTTCATTTGTGTTGAGTTAATGATTGCCTGCTATCTCTTGCGGTATATCGGATGGAAACCCAGACGTAAATTCTATAGTCGAATCCGAATGGATGGTAGTGTGGTCTGTACTTGGGATACAACTCCACGTACCACTTGAGAAACTTTCAAACACGTGTTTCATTTTGTTATTTAACTTTCAAACTTTCAAACTCCACGTACTATTTATTTTCTATGCATTGTTTCTTTATTTATGCATTGTTAATCTAGTGCGCATGGGCTAATCATGTTGGATTAAAGGTCTTCCATTTGAGGGAAAAGCCAAAAGGCTACCTTTACTAAGATGTTTTGCAACGCCGGACGAGGTATACTCGATTGAATGAGAAATACGTTCAATCAGGCATACGAGGTCCCATACAGATGTCGGCCTTGGTCGCATCTCTTTTGTTATTTCGTTATTTACCTTTCGCTTGTTATTGCTTTATTTATTTACGCATTGCTATCTCGTGCGCATGGGCTAATCACGTTGAGCTAAAGGTCCTCCATTTGAGGGAAAAGCCAAAATGCTACCTTTACCATGATGTTTTACCGCGCCGGGTCGCACCCCTTTTTTCTTCTAATTTTGTTACTCACCTTTTTATTTGTTATTTATCGCTTCGTATTCATCCTATTAGTTATCTCTATTCATTTTTCCGCATCACTTCACATTTACTTCCATGCATGCTTGCCTATTAAGTTATTTCTTTTACATTACGTATTTATTGTCCGCTTTTATTATTGATGCTTTTACAGTTATTGTTGATTACATTATTGCGCTTCATTGTTCAATACGTTTATGGAATTATACATTTGCCTTCATTTTTATTTACGTTTATGGGTGTGCAAACTCGTGTGTTTATTTAAATTATCTTGCATGTGTTGCATAAGACTTGGTTATATTATTGCATAAATCCTTTCATTACAATTGGCATAAGTAAGGGACCATTCCAAACCCAACAGTTTGAGGTCTTCCATTGCGAGGGGTGAGTGCGGCCTTAAATCATTTCCCAGTTCACACTGGGTGGCGACTCTATTTTATTTCTCCGGTTTAGTCCCCCGCGGGATACTCCGTACTCCCGATTGGACCGCGAGCCCGGGCAGCGTCGTCCACTTCTGTACATCGTCTACAGTCTGGCGACTCCACTGGGGATAGAGAATCAGCCCCGAAATAATGTCTTGTAATGTTTGTGATTTTTCTTTAGTTAACCTTGTCTACAAGTGGGTTGGGACCAATGGGTTAATAAAACTTTCCAAACTAAAGTTGATTTAACCAAAGGTATTGTTAGAGTTAGATAATGATTTGGTGTCTTCCTTCACTCACTACCTTTTTATAGCCAAAAGGAAAAGCTGTGAAGACATCTAGATAATCATTTACTCAAAGCTTACCTTAAGGCATATTTAAAGTGATGGACTAATTTTGAGGATCTATTGTTTATTCCTGTCACCAAGGCGATAAGAGCCTAAGAGGTAAGGGTATTTAAGAGAGTTCGCTCCACCCTCCCTCTGGGGAATTTTCAATAGAGGAATCCATTTGACAGTTATTCATGCATCGTGAAGTCATTTTCGCTCGAAGCGACGGATCGTTATATGGTATCATCACTCGTTGGCACGTACCTTAAGGTATAAAAAAGGTGCATTCACTTGGTCGTTGGAACCCTTGAGTGGGGAGACCTAGTTGTGGGCAACCCTTTGCCGGTGGAAGCCTTTATCCATATCCTTATAAGCCCGCATATGAATCATAGTCATATATCCTATAGAAGTTGCCCTTTTATGCTTTTGATAACCACATGCATATTATTCATCGCACACATCTCATGCATCTCATGCATACACGCATCATGTTAACCCCCGTGTCTTAAAAGCCATCATAGATATCCGTTGGGTTATAAAAGAAGGAAGACTTGTTAGAAAATAGTTAGAAAACATTAGCGAGTAAGATAGTTAGGTTTCTCGCTTGGATCAATTGGAGACCAAAGTAACCAAAATTATCGAGCAACTACAAGTTTTGACTAACGTTGTGGCCAGTTTGACCGCACCCCATATAACCAATAATAGGAAGTTCTGCAACCGGAATAGAAATATCATTGGGGGACCTTCAGGGACCAAACCCACTCCTTCTAAGGTCGCCCCTATCAGAAACAGGCGATTCTCCAATTTTGGTAGACCACTGTCAGAGGTGTTTGAAGAACTTAAAAGGCAAGGACTCCTAAATCCCTTAGAACCTAAACCACTTCCAAACCCTATGCCCCGCTACCTTGACCTAAACCTATATTGTTACCTCCACCAGTAAAAAGGCCATGAAAATGACAAATGCACCCGCCTTAGGCATGAAATCCAAGACCTCATTGATGCCCATAAAATACCTGACCCGAAAAAAGAACAACCCAACACACACAGAAACCCTCCACCCACCCACATGATCAACTCCGGCCTACCCGACAGCCTTGTCCTCCAAACTCATAACCACCAAACTTCATGTATCGGGATATGGGGCAACAGTAGTAAAGATGAGATAGAGCAGAAGGGGGATTTCAGGGAAAACTTCTCGAACAGTGACAATGAGGAGGTTGCAAAATGGGGAAGTAAATGGGAAAAAGAACTACTGCAGTTGAAGAATCTGATGTTTGAAGAAAGCAAGAAGACGGAAGAAGGCGAGGCTGCAAATTTCAGAGATGCTTACTTTCCTGATCTGATTCAATTTTAGTCCTGCATTTATTAATAATAAAGACATTGATTTTGCCTACTTGTTCGAGTCTTTTCCTCAATAGTTAAGCATGAGTCCGATGATGAAATTATTTGCTTTAGGGTGAAACCTTAGAAACAATAAGTGCGAGATGTGCTCTCATCCGATATTTTGAGTGGTTGATCTCGACTAGACTCGCGAGCACTTAATTATAGGATCTTAGCAGTGAAAGCCTGAGTAGTCGGCAATGTGACTAGTTGAAGAGAGTGCGGATCGATGAATGACCGTTCACTTAGATGTCCATCCTGACTTACTTGTGTTACGATATGTGGTATGGTTGGAAACCAGAGAAAAGTCTCTAAAGGAGAAAATATAAACCACCTATAACCGATAAGCGTGAAGCTACCCATAGGCGAGTATTAGGTCCACCATGAGGAGAAATGCTACCTTAAAGGGTAGGTGTGTAAAAAAAAAGACGAAAGAAAAGAAGAAGAAAATCATATCACATTGAGTACGGAGAAGTAATTGAAGCATGGTCAAGACATCTAGGTTGGTTTGACCCATTGATCCCATCATTTGAAATAAAATCATCGAGTTGGCTTAACTGAGGATCAAGCTATAAAAAGAACATTTGCACACACACACTTTGAGTTGGTTCAGATCATTTATTCAAACGGTCGGATTTGAGCTGCATCAAGTACTTTGAAGGTTCTCTAGTTTCGACACTAGGCATCCTTTGAGGGCAATAATATGTATAACCTTCGGGACTATTTCGTAAAAGGCAATATAGTATGTTGATATGGAACGTCACATCACATGGTCCACCTTGACCTAGTGCAAGCAGCGGAGAGCAGAAACCCAAACCAGGTCTGGGGGCGACCAGTCTACCACCCGCGAATAAGGGACACAACGAGATCCTGAGCTATAGGATCCAAGAAAACTTAGCAATCACCAGAAGAGAACTGGCAAAAGGAAACTGTAAGCATGCCCAGGGGGCGACCAAAGACATTTATAGGCAAGAGGCACCAAGAGTACAAGAAAGGCCTAACCCATCGGAATATGAAATACATCCATGCATACATGTCACATGCACGCAATCTTTGTCTTATTTTTTTCCCAGGTTTTGAAGAAAAGCGGCAAAAACAACTCAATTCGGGAACAAGACCCTCAACTCAATTCGGGAACAAGACCCACAACTCAATTCGGGAACAAGACCCACAACTCAATTCGGGAACAAGACCCACAACTCAATTCGGGAACAAGACCCTCAACTCAATTGGGGAACAAGACCCACAACTCAATTTGGGAACAAGACCTACAATTCAACTCGGGAACAAGACCCACAATTCATTTCGGGAACAAGATCCACAATTCAATTCGGGAAAAAGACTCACAACTCAATTCGGGAACAAGACCCATAACTCAATTTGGGAACAAGACCCATAATTCAATTCGGGAACAAGACCCACAATTCAATTCAGGAACAAGACCCACTCGGTGGTTCGGGAACAAGACCCAGGGGTCACAACGCCTCGCCATCAATCTCAACTCAAGTAACGGTTAAAAAATGAGCCATCTCTCATCAGTAACTGTTTGGGAATGAACCATCTTTCATCAAGTAATGGTTCGGGAATGAACCAGGGGTCAAGCACCTCATCACCATCAACTCAGTTTAAAGTGTCTCAGAACAACCGGTAAGTTCGGCAACAGTTGGCGAGCCAGGTAAGTAAAAAAATGCATGCATGACTTTGTTAGGATTGTCACTGTCACACACTGAACAAATCCCATCAAAGTGGGGGTGACTGTATATACTTGCATTTTTTCATGAAAGCCCAATGATTAACCTCGTATGGAGGCACTACCCGATAAGTTGCGGAAGTCACGGGAAATGAACGTCGGAAGGGAAAAATTTAAAAATAAATACATCAACAAATTTAACTCGCTAATTGGCCTCGGGTTCGCTCGATTAATCCCTATTTTAAAATTTTAGGCTCGGCCCAAAACCCTCGCAACCCAATGAAAAGCCCATTTCACTCAAAGCCCAATCCAAAAATATTCAACATATTAAACACATGTCTAAATTAAATCAAATCCAATCAAATCCAATTAAATTTAATCAAATACCATTCCTAAATTAAATAAATCCCCTTCCTAATTTAAATAAATCACCTCCCAAATTAAAGAAATTCCCACACCAAAAATACAAATATTATTTCCTTAAATAATTGAATTAAATACATCCCTTTATTGCATGATTTTTGTTTCCTTGTTTTAAAATCCCATGCAAGGAAACCCTAAACTCACCATTATAAAAAGAGACATATTCCCAACCCTAATGCTCTTGGCTCTCATTCACGCCTCACCCCTCTCTATCCACTCTCGGTCCACTCTAAAAAACAGTCCATATATCACCCCCTTCAAATGGTGACAAACAAAAAGAAAAATAAACCCTAAACTAATAACCACAATGCTCTCTTCATTCTCTCTCAAAACACACATCAAAGCATCAAACAGCCACGCCCTTCTCCATAAAACCAAATAAAACCATCATCTCTCTCGGCAGCCCTAAAAAAAAACACACAACAAACCCTAATAACTCTCTCTCACGCAGACCCCATAGACAGCCACCTTGCCCCTCATCAACGTGAGCAGCCTTTAAATGCTTTCTCTTATATTCAGCAAACTGCCACTCACAAGCAGCCCTTCACGGCCAAACAATAAACACGTTAAAACCTCTTTCACGCGCTGCCCTTACATTAGCCAAGCACTATCCACGCAGCCCTCAAAAAAACCTTACAGAGAAAATGCCCTAACAGACGAGCGCCATAACAAATAAACCCTAGCAGCCTACACATGCCCTTCTCACTCCTCACGTTCAGCGTCCTCACAAATAACGACAAACCCTTAACAACCCCTCATCAAAAATCACCCAAACAGAAGCCCCTAAAACATCCAAAATAGTCCAAAAAATAACCATCAAACGACAGTAAAAACAACGGAGAAAACGACATCAAAAATAGTCTAAAACAACGATGAAAAATGGAGAAAACATAGAAAATAGCATCTCAAAACAGCGAAACAGTGAAGGAAAATATTGAACCAGTGAACCAGAAAAGTTACTGAGCATTAACCCTTCCGGCAATGACGTAACACACTTCCGAGAAGCAACTTAAAATGTAAGACATGAAGGCCCCTTTTTATCATTTATCTTTTCAGTTATTCTTTGTCGCTCACTTGCATGCTTCGTTATGTTTTACGTATAGTTTCATTTATGTTGAGTTGATGATTGCATGCTATCTCTTGCGGTATATCGATGGAAACCCAGACGTAAATTCCGTAGCTGAATTCGAATGGATGGTAGTGCGGTCTGTACTTGGGATACAACTCCACGTACCGCTTGAGAAACTTTCAAACACGTGTTTCATTTTGTTATTTAATTTTATGTTTATCGTTCCGCTGTTTATTTTCTATGTGTTGTTTCTTTATTTATGCATTGTTAATCTAGTGCGCATGGGCTAATCATGTTGGATTAAAGGTCCTTCATTTGAGGGAAAAAGCCAAAAGGCTACCTTTACTACGATGTTTTGCCGCGCCGAACGAGACATACTCGATTGAATGAGAAATACGTTCAATCGGGCATACGAGGTCCCATACAGATGTCGGCCTTGGTCGCATCTCTTTTGTTATTTCGTTATTTACCTTTCGCTTGTTATTGCTTTAATTATTTACGCATTGCTATCTCGTGCGCATGGGCTAATCATGTTGAGCTAAAGGTCTTCTATTTGAGGGAAAAGCCAAAATGCTACCTTTACCATGATGTTTTGCCGCGTCGGGTCGCACCCCTTTTTTCTTCTAATTTTGTTATTCACCTTTTTATTTGTTATTTATCGCTTCGTATTCATCCTATTAGTTATCTCTATTCATTCTACCGCATCACTTCACGTTTAATTCCATGCATGCTTTGTTAGGTTTTATCTAGGTCCCAAGATCATACAAGCAATGAAATCATGTGTGAACACATCAACGGAGGTAGCGGAATACTCACATCGATCGGTTGAGAGACGCGGCAAGCAACAAAACTCAAAATTCCTCACTGCCAAGGGCGTGAACTGCAGTGAATTTGCTCACTGTTTTGGGCGTGAAAATGGTCCTTCCGCAAGCTCCAAGCTTCGTCGAACGGATCCCGCCTCATGGGTGGACTTCCCTAACACCTTCGCAAGTCTCGTAAGTGTGCTAGCACTTGTGTTTTTGCAACAAAAACACACTCATTTCTCCCCTATTGCTCACGGCAGTGAGCTGAAATGGAAGAAGAAAGAGAGCCCTTTTGGGCGTGAGAAAGAGAGAAGAAATGGAGGAAGTGTGTAATGGTTGACTTGGTAAATGAATTACCAAAATTTGCTTTATATATTTTCCAAAAATAATAAGCATATACCATTTTATTTATCAAATAAAATCAAATGGAAAAGGCTATCTCAACCACCAACACTATTCCAACAACTTACATCAACTATTCATTACTTTAATAAAGTGATGTAAGTCTTTCAATCAATCAATCACATCAATCAATCACATCACTCAAAGTGACATTTGATTTGACGCTTGATGTGACGAATGATTTGACGCTTGATGTGACTTGCGTCGCCGCACTCGAATTCGAAATACGAATGCGCTCGCAATCACACTCGGGCTCGGTTTCGCTAATTCCTAATTAGCGAGTTTTCCGTCGCGTCGTAATTAAATGATTACGCCTAGCGAATTCACTATTCACGTCGCTAACGAATTAATTCTAAATTAATTCGTTCGCCCGAATTAAAATCCAATTTCAATTTCGCGTCGAAATCCAATTTCGTTTAATATATCGAATATATTAATTTATCGATTAATTCCAAATTAATCGTTATCTCTCTCTAGACGATATTTTATCCTAGATAAAATATCTCCGTAATTAATCCTAGATTAATTTTCTCTCTTTCCTATATAAACCCAGATTATTAATGAGTGCGAGTTATGCGTCATCGGTGCATTATCGGGAAGCGACCCATGAGATCCCCGGATAATTCGGCAGTAAATACGGTCGTCGGAGTATCCAAATCACGTACGTACCAAGTACTACGTTCTACCGATTTACGAGACAAGATCGGCTTCTAGCAAAGCACGAAGTCTATCCAATTCTCCGGTCATATTCATCTAAGAATATTTAAGATCTATATCAAGCGTAGTATACCAAGTATTATGTATATCGGCCCAGTATCGGATAGTCACGTGCTAGGGCTGGGGCTGGATAAGTGTCTGCCCCGTCCGAAGCACATATCGGATGTCTGGTAATTAGTCTCTATAATCGGATATACATGACCTTGTCATAATATCCCGATGGCCGGCCAGCACTTAAGAGCACTAATTCCGTATCCTGCGTGACATCATCTCCACTATGACTGGAGTGATACTTCCGTCTTGACATCACACCCAATACTCTACGATTCTCAATATACCAGCATTGGCGTACACAGAACCGGTTAGAGTCCTGGACGACCTCAACTAAAGCATATTGATTGTCGTAAGCATTAGCGGTGCAAGTCTCAGGTTAAGACCATACACACCTACCCTGATGTCGGACTCCCATAGACACATAGTCATAATACCAATGGGATTCCGAGGGGTCTATCCAGAGCGAAGCTGTTTCCCGTACCATCGGTGAAACACAACCTCCTATCGCACTTGCATGAGTATCCAATACCCAAATATATGAGAACTATGCTGTTGTGCCCTCACAACACGCACAAGTGCAATACTAGTCTATTCCGCATTATCGATGTCCAGTCTCGATAATACTACGACTAGGGATATTTAATGATTAATCCTTCGTGGACTGATACTGTCTCATATCATCTCAATCCAGGAACTAATCATAGGAACCTCTCTTCATTTATATATCTAAGGTGATCTAATCACAAATGATGAGAGTGCAATTTCCTTGTCACATAGTTAATTTGTACAACAACACTATGATCTGTACAAATAGTGACGCTATGGGTCATATTATCCAACAATCTCCCACTTGGCACATAGCCAGTCACTCAAGTGTCGAACACCCGAACTGTGTACGGTTTGCTCAAATTTGCTGAGGAAAGGTTTTCGTCAGCGGATTTGCATGATTATCGTCTGACGGGATTTATACGATCATCACATCACCACGATGTATGATCCGAACGAATCAGATGAATATAGAAGTATATATCTGGATCGTCGATGAGACCTTTAATTCTTTAGCCTTGTGCTGACGCCTAGCTCAGCTGCTAACAGAACTATATCTAATCTAATTAGATTTATTTTCGACCCAAATGGCTTCTATTGCTGCCTCAACCGCAGCAATAATCCGCATTTGTTGTTTATTCGGCAACAGTATCTTGCTCGGAAGATTTCCAGCTCACTGTCCCGTTATTCAAACTTTATAGTACCGCAGTATTTAACTGTTTGGAAACTTGCAGCAGTGATCCCAGTCACTTCAAGTTCTCCTTCTCCATAGTTTAAGACAACATCTTTAGTTCTCTAAGATACTAACAGATGTCCTTAACTTCAATCCAGTGACTATCACTTGGATTGACCCGATTGTGACTCCATATGCTCAAAGTGTATGAGACACCATATCAAGTACATTTTAAATGTACAATTTCCCAGAGAGTGTTAACAACTCCAAATCTATCCCAGTAGATCTTTATTCCTTGAATAAAGGTTGTTACTCTCCAGAATTCTACGGAGAATTTCTATGAAAGCCAAGCTTTCACCAATTGCTTTATGGGAATTTCCTTGTCAGTGCGCTCCCACTAACCTCCTTATATACACAAGAATCATTTCGTTTTGAATCAAATCATTAACCATTATGATTATTTCAAAACGACAGTTCCAAGAACCTTATGCTTGCTTCAATCCATACATGGATCGAATAACCCGCAAACCTTGTTTGTCGGTTATACAAAATCGTCAGGATGTTGTAAGCATCCTCCAAAAGGTTTCCTTTTCAGGAAAGCGATTTTGATCATTAACTTACACATTTCATAAATGAAATATGCAGTATCAACAAGCATCATCAAAATGGATTTACTATGGCAACAGGTAAAAGGTTGAACCGTTATTAACATAACGTTGATAACGATACCTTTCCGTCACAAGCCTAGCTTTGTACGTTGGTATGTTGCCATCCATGTATGTCTTCCTTGAAGACGTTTACAGTACCAATAGGCATAATGCCTTGCGGTACAACAACTAGTATCCAAACATAGTGTTATATATGGTATCCATTTCAGACTCATGGCACTTTGCCATAACAGGGAGTCGATACCTTGTATCACTTCCTCAAAACGTAGTCGGTTGGTATACCTCAATAAGATTAATATCTTTATGAGGTGAGATCAGAAACCCATACCCCAGGTTGTTTTCTGACTCTCTCCGATCTACGAGGTTCTTGTGTATTCGAAGATTAATGGTATAGTTTCATCCTTGATGAACTATTTATGTTCCATTAAGGACTTCGTGCCTTGAATAGTATTACTCCGATTTTCATCGAGTATCACTATCCTCCCACTGACCACTGCATATCGGTGTTCCTCTTAGGAAAACCGCATGGTGAGCAACAATTATATTGTTCTCATGTGAGATTTATAAGTACTATACTTATGGTTTCCCTTAGGATAACCTATAATTGGCACTTATCCAACTTGGGTTCTAGTTTGGTATCATCCAAACGTTATGCCCGGCATACCCAAATTATTAGGAATGAGAAACCCTGTTTCTTTCCTGTTCATATCCTATATGAAATCTGTCAAACAGATTTATATGGAACCTTATTCTAAATAAGTTTTGCACTGTTAATACATATCCTGTTGAAGGAAATGATAGCTCAGAGCGACTCGTGATAAACCTTATCATGTCCAACAAAATTCGGTTTTTCGTTCGGACACACCGTCTAACTGACGTGTCTCGGAGGAGTCCTCATCTGAAAGAATACTATACTCTTTCATGTATGTTTGAAACTTACTGCTTAAGTATTTTCATTACGGTCTTACCGTGACGGCAGAATCATAATACTATGTCGATCTGTTATGTACTTCGTGTCGAAACTCTAATAGTTTCCGATCTGTGTTCTTCAAAAGAAACACATAACCATAACGTGATGCCACATCCGTTAAGGTCACGAAATATTCATGTTCACATCTGGCTAGCTAGCTAGATATGGGCCCACTAACTTCACAATGAATAGGGCTAACAGATCGATGGCATTTTCACTATTACCAAGTAAATAGTGTTTTAGGTACTTTACCTAATAAACTAGATTCATAGACTTTATTGAATAGTCAAATCAGTCCTAGTACCCACTCTTCAAAAGTGCGGATATACGAATCTTGTTTAATTGTGTCCCAGACAACAATGCCACAAATAAGTCTCTATTGATCAAATCAATTTGAGCTATTTATTTGTCATTTTATATGTTTTGAGATTTCAATATATTCAAAATATAATTCTGTTATTCACATCTAATGTGTTATCTCAGTATCATCTTTATATAATGAAACACTTAGTGTTCTAGAATATAAAGGTTTATCCCAATGGATTAAACACTGATATAGAGATAATGTCAGTCTTAGTCAACTAGTTATCCATATACTTATCAATACACACAAGATAAAATATATAGGTAAAGTCGAAACAGCGACTTCTCAGTTCCAATTTAAGTCACCCGAAAGGTAGTTCCTAAATTAGGTATCTACGGTCGAAACAGCGACTTCGTCCCATTTCCGATTCGCAGAGAAATCTCAGCTTGAAGTCAGTATCCTCAAAGCAGATTCTGAACATCAATACATATATTTTATGTACCACACTAAGTATTTAAAATCTAATTTCAATACTAGTAGTGAACATAACTTTGACAATCATTTTTAAAGTAAGAGCCTTGCCCTTTCTTTAATTCCTTCGTGTCTGCCATATCCAAATGGTAGTTACTTTGGGATATGTCAATTATCCTTTTCAATATTTCAGGAACCTTAGGCCAAGCCTTGGGTTTTAGAATATTGAAACGATGTGCACCTCGTGCTACATGCCCAATTGCAAACTTTGACTTTTCTCTCTAGATTAGTCAATTAATTCTCCAAGAATTATTTATTGCAATTTTAATACTTATTAAATCTAAACATAGATTTATGACAAGTATATTAAATTAAGCATTAAAGTCATCATCACATAAATCTTCCAAAGATTTTATGCTCTACTTATTTTGCTTAATTTTGGGCTTAAGGTATAATAAGTTATTTTATCAAATAAAGTAACCTATTATTTATTCCCAATTTGAAAATTAAATCATTTAAAATATTTTAATCCCAGATTATATTTTAAATATCCAACTTTTCAATTCTTTTTGATTTCAATAGTCCAACTATTTAATCAATTATAAGTGGTACTATATATTATAATGATTATAATAGTCCAACTATATAATCAAATATAATCCAAATTAATTAACCTCAATTACATTGATTACTATAATCCAATTATAAAATCAACTGTAACCTGAAATTAATTAATTCAAATATATTGATTAATATAATCCAATTATATATAATCTAGTATAATACAGTCCAACTGTGTATTAAAACAACATTAAATATTAGTCCAACTAATACTTTTAATATATGACGAGTGATATTTGTTTGAGCGCGTATGGCGAGTAATTGAACGAATATTGCAAATTCAATTCTTGCCTCCCACTATTTTTCGTCGAGCCTCTAACCCTCTGTCGAGTACTCGGGAAACCGTGTTTCCTAGTGGGCTAGGATCCCGTTAAATATCACACAATCTTGACTTTGGCCAACAAATTGTATGATAATTAACTAGGTAGATCTCTAAGATCAATTGGATCCAATCCAATTCCTAGATCCAGTAGGTGGACATCCAAGTCCGAAACATATATCCTATATATGCCTATATATCCAATATATACCCTAACCTTTTTCCTCTGAATCAACTAGGCCTTGGCTTTGGCACAACAAACCTGATGATCCCAGTCAAGCGCGGACCCATTGACCATGGAAGCTTCGTATTCAATGTCGATGGACAAGAAGTGGTCTTGACTTTGGCCAACAAACCACAACTTGGACAAGACACCAATATGGAACAAAGCTTCGTGATTCAAACACATCTTCGACGGACAAGGGCTTGACTTTGGCCAACAACCCATGCCAATCTAGGATCTTGAGTAAGAATCACTCAATGGAAGGAAAAGACGCATGATATTTGATGAGGGCTTTTCGCGTGCAAATTGGCTACCAATTTCATTATCTTTGTTAAGGTCTCATCATCATACACCCTTAAACATGCATTCTAAATACATAATAAAGCGAGTATGAAAATAAATAATAATGATATGCGGATGGATACTTAACACATTGATCCTAGATCAAATCTCTCCCTTTCTCACTCAAGCTAGCACTTGTATTACTTCTACCCGTTACACTACACTTCTAAAGAAACCTCATCTGTATTGAGGGGAATAGGTGAGAAGAGAATACAAAGAGAATAAAGGTGATAAGGCTGGACACGCAGGTCCAATTTAATAAATCGAATTTATTACAACAATTTCCAAAATTGCCCCACCCGACTAATATCCATCCGATATACATTATTCATTCATCACAACCACGTATTCACACAAAAGCATGCTATCAATCAATCTAATCAAATTAATTAATCTGATAATTATGTGATCATCCAATGTTCAAACAACGATTTGATTTTGCTCGAGTCAAACTCGTTTTGCGAATAAGTACTCAAAGTACGAATTCTTGAATTAAATTAAACTACATAATTAAATCCAATTTAACATGTATTTAATACTAATTCACTATTCAATTCCAAATTAAATATTACACTTTATTTAATAAACCTTTAACGACTTAAATTCCAAATTTAATCGCGTCGGGACTCAAAGCCCGATTAACGTCCAACGTCAATTCAATTCAAGTCTAATGGGCTTTAATTAATTTCTTAAGGCGTGGGCTTCGGCAACCAAAGCCCAATCAAGGAGTAACCCCATAAGCCCAGAAATCAATTTAGGCCCATTAGGCCAATTAAACTTTAAAGGTTTATAAGTTGCATTTGGGCTTTATGGTAGTGGTTTTGGGCCCAATTGGATCCAATCCATTTGGCCTAAACCCAACTTGATAAAATCAAGCCCAATTAGCCCAATTACAACATTAGAAGCCCAAATCCAATTTAAGGCCTAAATAACTAAATTACATGAATCCAATTCCGCAATTTAATTACCTAAAGTGCATTACATGATTAATCACCCAAATCAATATTTCCAAAACATGAAATTAGTCCAATTAATCATGTTCATTATCATCATCACATGTCCAACACATAAATGAAAAAATCAAACCCATTTTACATGCTACTTAGTCTCGGCCAAGGGAGTGATTTTGTGTCCGATTTGGTTTCAATCCAATCGAACCCACAATCGACATTAAATCAACATCCCGAATGATTTCCAATACATCCAATGTTCAAAAATCAAAATACCAAGACATTAAAAGGGCATATGGAATTCGGCCAACATATACATTTTGGGGATTTATGTTCAATTAAAAATTCAATCTAATTGACTTCAAATTAACATCATCCTACATGATTCTAACTCATCCAATGAATCAAAATCAAAAAATTCCAAGAATCCAAAATAGCATACACATTCGGCCAACACTCCAAATTTGGGGAAAATTGTTCCAAATCAATTTTCATGAAATTGATCCAATCAAACTTCAATTCAACATCATTTAAACATGCTCAATCAAACAATTTAACTAAATCATGCTCAAAATCAATTTGCCCAAATTTTAAGCCCTACATTTTTCATGCTTGAACCTAGGCTCTTGATGCCATTGTTAGGTTTTATCTAGGTCCCAAGATCATACAAGCAATGAAATCATGTGTGAACACATCAACGGAGGTAGCGGAATACTCACATCGATCGGTTGCGAGACGCGGCAAGCAACAAAACTCAAAATTCCTCACTGCCAAGGGCATGAACTGCAGTGAATTTGCTCACTATTATGGGCGTGAAAATGGTCCTTCCGCAAGCTCCAAGCTTCGTCGAACGGATCCCGCCTCATGGGTGGACTTCCCTAACACCTTCGCAAGTCTCGTAAGTGTGCTAGCACTTGTGTTTTTGCAACAAAAACACACTCGTTGCTCCCCTATTGCTCACGGCAGTGAGCTGAAATGGAAGAAGAAAGAGAGCCCTTTTGGGCGTGAGAAAGAGAGAAGAAATGGAGGAAGTGTGTAATGGTTGACTTGGTAAATGAATTACCAAAATTTGCTTTATATATTTTCCAAAAATAAATAAGCATATACCATTTTATTTATCAAATAAAATCAAATGGAAAAGGCTATCTCAACCACCAACACTATTCCAACAACTTACATCAACTATTCATTACTTTAATAAAGTGATGTAAGTCTTTCAATCAATCAATCACATCAATCAATCACATCACTCAAAGTGACATTTGATTTGACGCTTGATGTGATGAATGATTTGATGCTTGATGTGACTTGCGTCGCCGCACTCGAATTCGAAATACGAATGCGCTCGCAATCACACTCGGGCTCGGTTTCGCTAATTCCTAATTAGCGAGTTTTCCATCGCGTCGTAATTAAATGATTACGCCTAGCGAATTCACTATTCACGTCGCTAACGAATTAATTCTAAATTAATTCGTTCGCCCGAATTAAAATCCAATTTCAATTTCGCGTCGAAATCCAATTTCGTTTAATATATCGAATATATTAATTTATCGATTAATTCCAAATTAATCGTTATCTCTCTCTAGACGATATTTTATCCTAGATAAAATATCTCCGTAATTAATCCTAGATTAATTTTCTCTCTCTTCTATATAATCCCAGATTATTAATGAGTGCAAGTTATGCGTCATCGGTGCATTATCGGGAAGCGACCCATGAGATCCCCGGATAATTCGGTAGTAAATACGATCGTCGGAGTATCCGAATCACGTACGTACCAAGTACTACGTTCTACCGATTTACGAGACAAGATCGGCTTCTAGCAAAGCACGAAGTCTATCCAATTCTCCGGTCATATTCATCTAAGAATATTTAAGATCTATATCAAGCGTAGTATACCAAGTATTATGTATATCGGCCCAGTATCGGATAGTCACGTGCTAGGGCTGGGGCTGGATAAGTGTCTGCCCCGTCCGAAGCACATATCGGATGTCTGGTAATTAGTCTCTATAATCGGATATACATGACCTTGTCATAATATCCCGATGGCCGGTCAGCACTTAAGAGCACTAATTCCGTATCCTACGTGACATCATCTCCACTATGACTGGAGTGATACTTCCGTCTTGACATCACACCCAATACTCTACGATTCTCAATATACCCAGCATTGGCGTACACAGAACCGGTTAGAGTCCTGGACGACCTCAACTAAAGCATATTGATTGTCGTAAGCATTAACGGTGCAAGTCTCAGGTTAAGACCATACACCTACCCTGATGTCGGACTCCCATAGACACATAATCATAATACCAATGGGATTCCGAGGGGTCTATCCAGAGCGAAGCTGTTTCCCGTACCATCGGTGAAACACAACCTCCTATCGCACTTGCATGAGTATCCAATACCCAAATATATGAGAACTATGTTGTTGTGCCCTCACAACGCGCACAAGTGCAATACTAGTCTATTCCGCATTATCGATGTCCAGTCTCGATAATACTACGACTAGGGATATTTAATGATTAATCCTTCGTGGACTGATACTGTCTCATATCATCTCAATCCAGCAACTAATCATAGGGACCTCTCTTCATTTATATATCTAAGGTGATCTAATCACAAATGATGAGAGTGCAATTTCCTTGTCACATAGTTAATTTGTACAACAACACTATGATCTGTACAAATAGTGACGCTATGGGTCATATTATCCAACATGCTTGCCTCTTTAGTTATTTCTTTTACATTACGTACTTAATTGTCGGCTTTTATTATTGATGCTTTTACAGTTATTGTTAATTACATTATTGCGCTTTATTTTTCAATACGTTTATGGAATTATGCATTTGCCTTCATTTTTATTTACGTTTATGGGTGTACAAACTCGTGTGTTTATTTAAATTATCTGCATGTGTTGCATAAGACTTGGTTATATTATTGCATAAATCCTTTCATTACAAATGGCATAAGTAAGGGACCATTCTGAACCCAACGGTTTGAGGTATTCCCTTGGGAGGGGTGAGTGTGGCCTTTAATCATTTTCCAGTTCACACTGGGTGGCGACTCCATTTTATTTCTCCGGTTTAGTCCCCTGTGGGCTACTCTGTACTCCTGACCGGGCCGCGAGCCTGGGCAGCATTGTCCACTTCTTTACCTCGTTTACACCGATGCTCACGAAGATCGGTGTGTGTTAATATGAGGATTCGTCAGTCTATATTATGTTTCCAGATATTTTGCCTTCCTGGTTGGATTATGTTTCCAGATATTTTTCAGAGTATATTCCGAAATTCTTTCGGCTGAGAGTTCGTCGAAGAAATTGTTTCTTTGAAATTATAAATAATATTAAAAAGAGTTTCACATATATTATTTACTAATGGAATATATTTTTGAAAGGTTAGTTTATATTGAGTAGATAAGGTTTTGACAGTATAACTATAACCTTACTCAATTGGAAACGGAAATGACGAAGGGATTATACATTAACGTTTTAACCTCGACTTGTATGGTTCGACGTGTCATGTTGTTTAGTAATGATTTGTAGGTGGACAGGCCTTCATGAAATATGTATATAAGTATATGAGATATATATGTATATATATACGTAACAACCGAACGTGAGCCTAGAGAGTTCCATTATATTGAGTTTACTCGTTAAGCACTAGGGCGACCTCTCGTCAAATGTTGACAAAGTATTATTTGGGTATTTAGGATTAAATTGTTTAATCCGATAATTCATGAGATGAATTGAATTAATTAATTTTATATCAAGAGTTGATATAATTTTATTGTATAATTAATGTAAATTTGATTTACATTAAATTAGTAATTATTTTGTGAATTAATTTAATTATTAAATTAAAAAACAATATTAATTACTTAGCTTATATAATTAATTAATTAAAGTAAATTGGATTGTTTAGTTAAAGTAACTAAATGATTCATAAAAGGTAACTAAGTTAGCTTTATACTAAAGTTGGTGAGATTTATTTTAACTATGATTAAGTTGCTTTTTGAAACATGTAGTGCAGGGAAAAGATTCCCATAAACCATGGTTTAAATGAAAGGCTTGGGTTTGTTTTCATTATTTTAATTAATAAAAGGTAATACAAAATAATTGCTTTTATTCTCTTACTCAATTACTGCCGAAAAAAAGAGAAGATAAAAATAAATTGAATGTTTTTGTTGCTTTTCATTATTTTTCTACTCCACTACTGCCGTGAAAAGAAAACAAGAAAAAGAAAAACACACTTCATCTCTTTTTCTCTCCTCACTGCCGAGAGTCTGCAAAAAAGATGGTTGTGGTTTTCTTTGTTTTGTTCATCAAAATTCAAGATAAATTACTCACCATAATTACCCAAACCTTGATTCAAGTCCATAGAATTAATCATTAAGAGTTAGGGGTTGATTTGTGTTCTTGAAAAAATTTTAAACCGGAGAATGAAGGAGTCGCCACCCAGTGTGAACTGGTAAAGGTTTAAGGCCGCACTCACCCCTCGCAAGGGAAGACCTCAAACTATTGGGTTCAGAATGGTCCCTTACTTATGCCAGTATAATGGACGGGTTCACACAATGGTATAGCCAAATCTTAAGCAGTTCATGCAAGAAAATCGAATAAAAAATGTAACAACATACTCAACCAAAATAACAGTCACAATAACATGATTCCAAAGGCATATTAAATTAAGAAATACGAGGTGCGACAACGAAAATTATAATAAACAATCAAAAGTAAATAAAGCGTCAATAAATAAATAGAAATAAAGGGGGTTGATCACGAATATATGAATATTTCCCGAGTGGCGCGTGGAGTTGTATCCTAAGTACAGACCGCACTACCATCCATTCGGATTCGACTACGGAATTTACGTCTGGGTTTCCATCTGATATACCATAATGGATAATAACATACATAATCATCAATGCAATGTAAACAGACATAAAGAATAGACGTGAAATAATAAAATAACGATAAATAAATGAAAAGATAAATAAACAAAATAAAGGCTAAATAATAAAATAACCATAAAAGTAAAAAAAAAGAAAGATAAATAACTAAATGCTAAAGAAAGAAAAAATGTGATTAGAAATTTTTCGTCTTTGATGTAGGACTTCGCATACCCGACTGAACGTAATTCACGTCCAGCCAGGAATGCAGCGTCCGGAACTTTGAAAATAAATGTGGTAAGGGTGCCCTCAGGTCTTACCTTTTAAGTTGCATTCTCAGAAGTGTGTTAGGCCATCACCGGAAGGATCGCTGGTTCGCTATTTTTGCTTACTGTTTTGCTATTTTGCTGTTTCTGGTTTCTATTTTCTGGTTACTGTTTTTCTATTTTCTGGTTGCTATTTTCTTTGCTATTTTAGCTGCTGTTTTTGGGTGTTTTGGGCTGCTGTTTTTGTGTTTTGGCTGCTGTTTTTTTTTGGTGTTTTGGGCTGTTGTTTTTGGTATTTTGACTGCTATTTTTTGGTATTTTTGGGCTGCCATTTTTGCTATTTTGGCTGCTGTTTTTTTGGTGTTTTTTTCGGTGATGAGAAGAAAGGAGGGCCTAGGTTTTTTGTGTGTTTGTCGTTCAAGAAAGAAGAGAAGAGCCTATGGTTTTCAAGTTGTTTTTGTCGTCCCAACCTTTTTTTTTTTTGATGATTTGGTCCCCTTTTATAATGATTTGAAGGGATCTCCAAATAGGGAAACAAATCATGTAAATTTGGGAAATTTATTTTGGGAAAAAATCTTAGAAATTTGGTGAGGATGGGATTTCAAATCTTGTTAAATTGGAAAACGTTAATGAGGGGATTTGAGCATGTGGATTGCATAGGGTTTATGGTGGATGGTGTGGGCTTGCATGGGCCTGTTCATGGGTTACAGGGTGGATTGGCTGAATTGGTTACAAGGGTCGTGACATGATCCAGGCCGACAACAAAGCAAAAGACTCATTACAAGTACCAGAAGGGCCAATTACGAGGCAGATGACCAAAAGACTCAAAGAAGCAATGACAGGATTAGTTCAGAGTTTTATGGCCGACTTCAACAAACAAATACAGACGCATGTGGGCTTCGATGGAAAAGGCCCAAAGCCATTTCACTTGGCCCAAATCAGTTTAGAATAAAGCTTCCTAGGCATTTGAAGATTTAAAGACTTGGTATTTTTGTAATTTCATATTTAGGGGAATTGTTGTCTTTATGCCTTTAGGGTTTCTTTTGTATCACTATTTAAGCTTTCTTTCTTTTTCATTTGGAAAAAAAAATCGATGAAATTTATAAAACTCAAAAGCTTAAAGCTTTGGCTATGGCCGAATTCTTGTAAGGGAGTGATTCCCCTTTTCAAGTTTGAATCGACTTATCTAAGTTTTGGCAAACTTAGTGGCGTCTCTATTGCTAGCAAAACACTACAAGGATTCATCTTAAAGGTTCTCAAGGGCAAGTTCTTTCCGGGTATTCTTTATGGCCTTGGAAGGGTTTTGTTTCTACAAAATCATATTCGCGGTTCTTGGGGTTCTGTCCGTTGCTTGGGGTTTGCTTGGATTTCGAATCCAAGTGGGTTTCTTGTCATTTGGTATCAGAGCTCAGGGTTCCAAGGTCTGATTTTTCCTATCTTTTCTTTTGTTTGATTCTGTTTTTATTTTCGTTCCTGTTATTTTCGTTTCAGTTCTTGGATCTTGTTTATATTTTCGTTTTGTTTATTTCTGGATCTGATTTTGTTGTGTTTTGCATATCAGTTCATCTTTTATCATTTTCCAGTTCTGGTTTTTTTGTTCTGTTCTTCATATCAGTTCGTCATATACTTTCTGTTCTTTAGAATATGTTGAAGAAATAAGCATGTTCTTTGGCGGCTGTGTGATTTCTTTCTAAAACCCTAGTGAAATTTGAAATCAGACTCTGAAATCAGACTCTAAAAACTTAGCCTTTGAAATCTGACTCTGAAATCAGACCTTGAAACTTAGTCCCTTAAATCAGACCCTGAAGATTAGCCTATGAAAATCAGACTCTGAAAAGTAACCTCTGAAATCAGACCCTGACCAGTAGCCTCTGAAGTCAGACACTGAATAGCAACCTCTTAAATCAGACCCTGACCAGTAGCCTCTGAAATCAGACCCTGAAAATTAACCTCTGAAATCAGACACTGACCAGTAGCCTCTGAAATCAGACCCTGACCAAAAGCCTCTGAAATCAGACCCTGAAAATCAGCCTCTGAAATCAGAACCTAAATCAGCCTCTAAAATCAGAACCTTAATCAGCTACGGAAATCAGAACCTTAAACAGTTTATGAAGTTTTAAAAAAAAAGGGACTTGAGTGATAGTGATCACTTGAGCAGAAAAAAAAAAGAGTACAAAAGTGAAATTTTTTGGTTGAATTTAGTTTGTTTCATATTATCATTTAAGTGCCCGTGGAGGGTATCCCATCAAAATTTCTATAGAGGTGCCAAATTTTCTCCCGAAATTGCATACGACCGTGAATTTGCATGCTTATTTTTTTTTCCATTGTGCTAATTGTTTACTTCTTTTTTCTAATTACTCTAGCTTAAGTATTTTTGATTGAGTCTTCATCATTGCTATTCATGTTCACATTTTTTTTCGCCTGCCCTATATATATATATATATTATTGGGTCCGTTGTGTTTCATGGTAGCTTGAGGACTACACTTGGTTTTGCATTCTTGGATTGAATGTGATTCACATTTGAATTGAGGAAGAACTCAAGAGTGGTAAAAGGCAGTGATTGTGAGCACAATATCGGATAAAAGCCAATAGAGTGCAAACACGAGTGGAGTGATATCATTCGAGTGTAAACACGTGAGATTGTGAGGATTTACATATTTGCTTTACTTTCTTGTTATTTCTAATCTGTTTGTTTAGTGTTGAGATGACAGGTCTAACCACTGATGAAAAGCTTGAGGCTTTGGATAGGAAATTTACAGATATGATGGAGAATATGAATACTGCTTTAGAGAGATTGACCAAGAGTGTAGAGAGTATTCAAACTGGTAGCGGTCCCAGAGCACCACCACCCCAGCATATACCACCACCTCAGAATGTAACACCACCTCATAATGTGCCACCTCAACGTGTACCACCACAGTATGTACCACCAGATGAAGAGGAAGCTGAAAATGAGTTTGATGATTCTGATGGTCTTGATGATGTAGATGAGAGATTTCACTCTGGGCATGATAGGAGGCCTAATAGGAGGTTTGATAGGAGGAATGATGGGAGGGATAGACGGTTTGATGATAGAGGTGCATTTGATGCCAGAATAGGGGATTATGATAGGAGGGAATATGGTAGACGAAGAGATGTAGATGGTGATCTAGGTAGCATCAAGATCAAGATACCAACATTCCACGACAAGAATGATCCTGAAGCTTATTTAGAATGGGAAAAGAAAATAGAATTGATTTTCAGCTGTCATCACTACTCAGATGAGAAGAAGATCAATCTGGTAGCAATTGAGTTTACCGATTATGCTATGATTTGGTGGGATCAGTTTGTCTCTACTCGGAGGAGAAATTATGAGAGGCCGATTCAGACATGGGCCGAACTTATAGGTCTCATGAGAAAGAGATTTATACCCAGCCATTACTATAGGGAATTGTATCAGAAACTACAACATCTGTATCAGGGGACCAAGAGTGTTGATGACTATTACACCGAGATGGAAGTTGCCATGATCAGGGCAAATGTAATTGAGGATGCAGAAGCTACTATGGCACGGTTTCTAGGGGGCTTGAATAGAGAGATTGCAAACATGGTGGAGTTGCATCACTATGTTGATTTGGAGGATATGCTTCACATGGCTACCAAGGTAGAAAGGCAACTCAAGAAAAAGTCAACATCTAGATTTCACACTCAGGCTACTTCTGCATGGAAGGGGAAATGGGTTCTGAATGAGAAGTAAGATGGAGGCTTTGACAAGCCTAGAGGTGATTTCAGTGGAGGCTTTAATAAGCCTAGGGCCGAACCTAGTGCCAAGGGTAAAGAGGCTGCAGAACCGAGCAAAACTAGACCAAAACCTGAGGGTGCAGCTACTAGAACTAAGGATGTCAAGTGTTTCAAGTGTTTGGGCATGGGACACTATGCTTCACAATGTCCCAATAGGTGTACCTTAGTGATTGATAAAAAGAGTGGAGAGGTGTACTCTACCGATAGTGAGGTCGAGGAAGAGATGCCAGAGTTGGAGGGTGCTAGTGACCATGAGGGAGCTGCATACCCGCTGAATAACTTATCCTTAGTTGTCAAGCGTGCTTTGAGTACTCATGTTGTAGAGGATGAGAGTGTGCAGCAGAGGGAGAACATATTCCATACTAGGTGCCGTGTGAATGGCAAATGATATAGTATGATCATAGATGGGGGCAGTTGTACTAATGTTGCTAGCACAGCTTTGATTGAGCGATTGGGGTTGAGTTGCTTGAGACACCTGAAGCCTTACAAGTTGCAGTGGTTAAACGATTATGGGGAAATAAGTGTGACAAAGCAGGTATTGTTGAGCTTTACCATTGGGCCATACACAGATGATGTCCTATGTGATGTGATACCGATGCATGCAGGACATATCCTTTTGGACAGGCCGTGGCAGTTTGATAAGAAGGTTATTCATGATGGGTTCAAGAACAAGTACTCTTTCCAGCATAAGGGAAAACCCATTACATTATACCCACTTACACCTGCACAAGTCCATGAAGATCAGGTTAAGTTGCAACTTGAACGTGACAAAGAGAGAGCGAAGAGAAACACCACATTGGGTGAGACTAGTGAGAGTGGTGTATCTGGTGAGAAAAATAAGGCCAAGGCCGTGGGAGTTCCCAAGGGGAGTGTGAGTGAACGTGAGGGGGAAACAAAAATGAGAGTTAAAAAGAGTTTCTACACGGGAGAGGGTGAAGCGAGGAAAGCGTTCAAGGCTAGCAAGCTCATGCTATTGTTAGTCTATAAAGAGCCTCATATTTATTTTACTAAATCTGACCTTTTGCTTCATGTGTCTATTTCATCTCTTTTGTAGGATTACAGTGACGTACTGACAGAGGACATACCTAGTGGGCTTCCACCCATTAGAGGTATTGAGCACCAGATAGACTTCATACCTGGAGTAGTCATTCCTAACAGACCGACTTATAGGAGCAATCCCGAGGAGACAAATGAGCTACAAAGGCAAGTACGGGAGTTGATGGACAAAGGGTATGTAAGGGAAAGCATGAGTCCTTGTGCAGTACCAGTGCTTCTAATTCCTAAGAAAGATGGGACGTGGCATATGTGTGTTGATTGCCGAGCTATCAACAATATTACGGTAAAGTATCGTCACCCCATTCCTCGACTGGATGACATGTTGGATGAATTGTATGGTTCCAAAATTTTTAGTAAGATTGATTTAAAGAGTGGATACCATCAAATTCGCATGAGAGAGGGAGATGAGTGGAAAACTGCATTTAAGACTAAGTATGGCTTGTATGAATGGTTAGTTATGCCATTTGGTCTTTCAAACGCACCTAGAACATTTATGAGATTGATGAATCATGTTATGCGTGCATTTTTAGGTAATTTTGTTGTGGTTTATTTTGATGACATCTTAGTTTACAGTAAAACAGTAGATGAGCATGTTATGCATTTGAAGCATGTTCTTGATGTGTTAAGGCAAGAAAAACTGTATGCTAACTTTGATAAGTGCACTTTTTGTATGGATAGAATTATTTTCCTTGGATTTGTTGTGAGTGCAGATGGCATCGAGGTCGATTTAGAAAAGGTGAAGGCAATTCAGGATTGGCCAACACCAACAACAGTGACAGAAGTCAGAAGCTTCCATGGATTAGCAAGCTTCTACCGTAGATTTGTTAAAGACTTCAGTAGTATTGCAACACCATTGACTGAAGTAGTGAAGAAGACTGTTGGCTTCAAATAGGTGAAGAGCATGAGCGTGCATTCCAGGATCTGAAAATGAAGTTGTGCAGTGCACCAGTCTTAGCACTACCCAACTTTGAGAAGACATTTGAGATTGAGTGTGACGCATCCGGGATAGGTATTGAAGCGGTTCTTATGCAAGAAAAGTGACCAATAACTTACTTTAGTGAGAAGCTGAATGGAGCAGTTTTGAGGTACCCCACATATGACAAAGAGTTGTATGCACTAGTGCGAGCCCTTGAGACATGGCAGCATTATTTGTGGCCTCGAGAGTTTGTGATCCATACAGATCATGAATCATTGAAGCATCTGAAGGGCCAAGGTAAGCTGAACAAACGACACGCAAAATGGTTAGAGTTTGTTGAGACATTTCCATATGTAATCCGCTACAAACAAGGTAAGGAAAACATTGTCGCTGATGCACTATCGCGAAGGCATGCTTTACTTACTTCATTGAGTGCAAGAATGCTTAGGTTTGAATTTATTAAAGAACTTTATGCTAGTGGTATTGACTTTAGTACTATCTATGGTGCATGTGAAAAGTCTGCTTTTAGTAAATTCTACCAACATGATGGGTTTCTGTTTAGGGAGAATAGATTATGCATTCCTGTTTGTAGTATGCGTGAGTTGTTAGTGAGGGAAGCACATGGGGGAGGTTTAATGGGGCACTTTGGCATTACCAAAACCTTAGGGGTTTTGAGTGAACATTTTTAATTGCCTAAAATGCGGAGAGATATTGAGCATTTGTGTGATAAATGCTTAACTTGTAAACAGGCTAAATCTAAGGTTATGCCTCATGGGTTGTATACACCATTGCCTATACCTAGTGAGCTATGGGTAGATGTATCGATGGACTTTATCTTGGGTTTACCTAGGACTAAGAAGGGTAGAGATTCCATCTTTGTAGTGGTTGATAGGTTCAGTAAGATGGCACACTTTATAGCATGTCATAAAACTGATGATGCCACTAACATTGCTGACTTGTTCTTTAGAGAAGTAGTACGACTCCATGGGATTCCACGGAGTATAGTTTCAGATCGTGATGTCAAATTCCTTAGTCACTTTTGGAAAGTTTTATGGGGTAAGTTGGGAACTAAACTTTTATATTCTACTACTTGCCACCCCCAAACTGATGGCCAGACCGAGGATGTTAATAGGACTTTGACTCAGTTATTCCGTACTATTATCAATAAGAATTTAAAAACCTGGGAGGATTGTTTGCCTTTTGTTGAATTTGCATATAATCATAGTATTCATTCCTCTACATCTTACTCACCATTTGAAATTGTTTATGGTTTTCAGCCACTAACTCCATTAGATTTGTTACCTTTGCCTGTTGCTGAGCATGCGGGGCTAGATGGAAAAAGGAAAGCCGATTTGGTCAAGCTAATAAGGGAAGAAAGCGTGTGGTATTTCAGCCTGAAGATTGGGTTTGGGTACACATGCGCAAGGAGAGATTTCCTGAACAACGTAAATATAAGCTACAACTGAGAGGGGATGGTCCATTTCAAGTCTTGGAACGGATTAATGACAATGCATACAAGCTGGATTTACAAGGTAAGTATAATGTGTCTGCTACATTTAATGTTTCTGACTTAACTCATTTTGATGTAGGTACAGATTCGAGGTCGAATCCTTTTCAAGAGGGAGAGGATGACATGATCCAGGCCGACAACAAAGCAAAAGACCCATTACAAGTACCAGAAGGGCCAATTACGAGGCAGATGACCAAAAGACTCAGAGAAGCAATGGCGGGATTAGTTCAGAGTTTTATGGTCGACTGCAACAAACAAATAGAGATGCATGTGGGCTTCGATGGAAAAGGCCTAAAGCCATTTCACTTGGCCCAAATCAGTTTAGAATAAAGCTTCCTAGGCATTTGAAGATTTAAAGACTTGGTATTTTTGTAATTTCATATTTAGGGGCATTGTTGTCTTTATGCCTTTAGGGTTTCTTTTGTATCACTATTTAAGCTTTCTTTCTTTTTCATTTGGAAAAAAAAAATCAACGAAATTTATAAAACTCAAAAGCTTAAAGCTTTGGCTATGGCCGAATTCTTGTAAGGGAGGGATTCCCCTTTTCAAGTTTGAATCGACTTATCTAAGTTTTGGCAAACTTAGTGGCGTCTCCATTGCTAGCAAAACACTATAAGAATTCATCTTAAAGGTTCTCAAGGGCAAGTTCTTTGCGGGTCTTCTTTGTGGCATTGGAAGGGTTTTGTTTCTACAAAATCATATTCGCGGTTCTTGGGGTTTGCTTGGATTTCGAATCCAAGTGGGTTTCTTGTCTGGCCGAGTGCATGGGTTGCAAGGGGTTTTAGGCCGCGGCTCAGGTTTGAAATAGAAACTGACTGGGCAAACCCGAGGCTGGCTAGTGAGTTTGAATCCAATGAGGTGCTAATTTTGGAGGTTTTATTTCCTTTCGTCATTCGTTTTTTCGCAACTTCCGTAACTTTTCAAGTATTGCCTCCTTATGAGGCTCAGCATCGGGCTCATGCAGAAAATATAGTGCCTACAGTCACCCCCACTTTGATGGGGCTTATGCAGTGTGTGATAGTGACAACCCTATCAAAGTCATACATGTATTTTTTACTTACCTGGTTCGTCAGCCGTTGCCGGACTTACCTGTTATTTTGCTGCTTTTGCGAGATGCTTAGATCTCTGGGGTTTATTCCCAAACTGAGTTGATTTGATGGTGAGGTGCTTCGACCTATGGGATTCATCTCTGCGAGATGCTTCGATCTCTAGGATTTATTCCCAAACTGAGTTGATATGATGGTGAGGTGCTTCGACCCCTGGGACTCATCCCTGCGAGATGTTTCGATCTCTAGGATTTATTCCCGAACTGAGTTGATTTGATGGAAAGTTGCTTCGACCCCTGGGATTCATCCCTGCGAGATGCTTCGATCTCTAGGATTTATTCCCGAACTGAGTTGATTTTACTAACCAACCCGTGTTAGTAAATCTTTACCATGAACTTTATTTAAGGATATAAATCTTATAGTGCGCTTCCCAATGTCAATTACAAACTACATTGTAACTGCAAACTAAATTGTAAATCCTAGCGTCTTTGTCTAATATACACATATCACTGATCCAGATTCAGTTTCGATCTAATCGTAATAAGATATCTAATTGTAATTAGATCGAATAAGTGTATAAAAGACAAGGGTGCTACAATTAAAGTAGTAATATTATGGAAAATGGAATTTCTCATATTTATGAATCGGACATAAATACGATCCGGATTGGCACTCCGAGCACCAACCCTAACAAAAGCGACTTCGCGATACATGACGCCATCAGGGTAAAAAGGGTATGCAAAATATTTGAGACTTGGTTAACCAAAGCCAAAGCCACAGACACTACAAGGCATTGTTTTGGGGCCAATTCTCTATCCCCAATGGAGTCGCCATCTGTAGGAGCGAAGCGGGGTTTACCGCTATGCCTATGATGTTCGGCGACCACGACACTTTTGGGCTTGCAGCCCGTAAAGAGTACGGAGTAGCCCGCGGGGGACTAAACCGGAGAATAAAGGAGTCACCACCCAGTGTGAAATGGGAAAAGATTTAAGGCCGCACTCACCCCTCGTAAGGGAAGACCTCAAACCATTGGGTTCGGAATGGTCCCTTACTTATGCCAGTATAATGAACGGGTTCACACAATGGTATAGCCAAGTCTTATGCAGTTCATGCAAGATAATTCAAATAAACACACAAATTTGCACACCCATAAACATTAATATAAATAAAAGCAAATTAAATCAAGAAATATAAGGTACGATAACAAGAGTTATAATAATCAAAAGCAAATAAAGCGTCAATAAATAAATAGAGAATAAAAATTGGGATTAGTCACGCATATATGGGTATTTCCCGAGTGGTACATGGAGTTGTATCCCAATTACAGACCGCACTATCGTCCATTCGGATTCGGCTACGAAATTTACGTCTGGGTTTCCATCTGATATACCGCAAGGGATAATAACACACATAACCATCAATGCAATGTAAACGGTCATAAAAAAGGGCGAAATAATAAAATAACAATAAAAGTAAATAGACAAAAGCTAAATAGCAAATATAAATGCGGAATAATAAATAACGATGAAAGTAAATAAATAAATAATAAGATAAATAACATTAAATAGATAAAATAAAGAAATAATAAAATGCTGAAGATGAAAAAAATAATGTGACCAGAAATCTGGCCGTCTTTAATGTAAGACTTTGCATACCCGGCTGGACGTATTTCACGTCTAGCCAGACATGTCGTGTCCGAAACTACAAAATAAATATGGTAAAGAGTGCCCTCATGTCTTACCTTTTATGTTGCTTTCTCGACAGTGCGTTAGGCCGTCATCGGAAGGATCGAAGCTGGTTCACTGTTTCACTCGTTGTTCTGCTATTTTCTGGTTGTTGTTTTCTGTTTTCTATTTTTGGTGATTTTGGGCTGATATTTTCACTGTTTTTCTTGCTGTTTTTAGCTCACTATTTTTGCGGTTTTGGTAACTATTTTTGCTAGTTTGAGGGCTGCTGTTTTCACGGTTTAGTACGGTAATTAGCTGCTGGTTTGGTTGGCTTAGGTTATGTCGGTTGTTTGTTATTGTTTTGGTTTTGGCTATTTTTTATTTGGCTGGTTTGGTTGGCTTAGGTGTTGTCGGTGAAGGGTATTATTTATGGCTTAGTTTGTTGTTGTTTTGTTCGGTGGAGGGCTATGATTTTTGGTTTTAGGTTGTGTTTCACGTCCAAGGGTTAAGAAAAGTCCTAAGGTTTTTTTTATGATTGTCGTATAAGAAAGAAGAAGAAGAAGAAGAAGAGTTGGGTTTTTTTGTTTGTTCACGCCAAGTAGTCCCCCTAAAGATGAAACTTGGTCCTTTTTTATAATGATTTGGATGGATCTCCAAAAAGGGAAACAAATCATGGAAAATTATTTTGGAATATAATGTGATGGAGATCTCAAATCGTTTTAATTGGAAAGTCGTGATGAGAAAATTTGAGCATGTGTTTTGCATCGATTTCAAATCTTTGCTAAATTTGAAAGTTATTTGAGAGGATTTTAGCATGTGTTTTGCATGAGACTTTAGCTATTTCGGAAGGTTTGGGCGTGTAGATGGTTGATTGTATGGGCATTGTGTGTTATTTGGCGTGGGCATGGATTGTATGGGCTTTCATGGGTTGCAGGGGTTTTGGGCCGAGGCTAAGATTTGAAACATAAAATGACTGAGCGAATCCGAGGTTGGCTAGTGATTCTGAATGCAATGAGGTGCTAATTTTGGAGTTTTTCCTTCCGGCATTCGTTTCCCATGACTTCCATAACTTTTCAGGTAGCGCCTCCATACGAGGCTCGTCATCAGGCTTATGCAAAAATGCAGTGTCCACAGTAGTGGAATTTGTGTTTTTACTAAAAAAAAAAAAACTAACCATGCTTTTACTTAGTAACCAGACATCTTGTCTTAGCAAGCAGTGATTGTTCACGTAAAACGGTAGGGCTTGAGTTTGTAAAAAAATATATATTTAAATAAGTTCGATTTTGTAGCCTCTCTAACTGGAGAAATTAAGTCTGTATGGGTGTTTTAACACTTAGTGCCCTAAGGCCAACTGGTCTGGAAGTCACTGGCCCAAAACTCGTTACATGGGTTAAAGAGAAAGTTTAAGGAAATCAAACCTTTTTTCTTTTTAACATATGAGATCTGAGCAATTAAGTCCGTAGGGGTGTCTTAACACCTACTGCCCTAAAGCCAACTGGTTTGGGAGTCACTAGCAAAAAGCTCAATACAAGGATTGAAGATGTATTATAACAAAAAAATTTATAAATAAATTTTCATTGCCAAAATGTGTGAACTCTAATATAAATTTTGGACAAAAATATTACTCTCTTTTCAACAAGACCTATGAATATTGTGGGCACAATAAATTGATTAATACCTTGTTTTATATGTGTATGGAAGAAGGGTAAAAAGTACAGGATAATTTACTTATTTGATCATTTAGAAAGAAAGAAAACAATTAATAATTTGGATAAGAATTTGTCTTTTTTAAAAAACTTTCGCTTAAATTACTAGTGACTAGTAATAAGCTGGTTGGGAGGTGTGATGAACACTAAAAAGTGCTCATTTATTAAAAGAAAATTAATCATTTCGCCCTTGTAGTTTCATTAATCCCCTTAATTTAGCATATTTGTAAAATAATAATTAAATTTATGTTTTATATTTTTATTTTAATTTCTATTTCTTATGTAGGTGAAATAATACTTTGGATGCATAACTAGAAAAATGGACATGACATTGGGATCTTGGAGGCCAAAAACTTGAAAGGACGTTCTGACAGTGTACAAATTCAGAAATTTCATCCCTGTGCAATTTTCGTATTTTTGCCATGACGTTTGACTTCGATATCGGATTGAAATAATTCTAGTTGCATATGAAAGAAGACTCAAAGAACTAAAACTTTGTTGTTGATAAGATTTTCTAGTTCTAAAGTTTTCAAAGCCGAAATTGATAAAAATCCAAACTGTATTATATAAAATTATTAAAGCAAAAAACAAGAAAAAACAAAAAATAAATAAAAAAGCAAAAGCAATTATTTTCCACATTTCGGTGGAAAACAGTTACGATTGCTAACATCTTGTAAATTGTAAGCTGTTAGTAATTGGAATTTGCAAGAGGTGACGAACACCTGTAAAAATAGAGGTGCTCAGCGCATCAGTTGAGGCAGTCTGGATTCCAGAGTTTCTCAGAAAATTTATGGATTTGCAGCTCTTGTGTGTTTTATTTTTCTAAAGCTTTCTTGTAATTTCTTTTTCTTTTAGTAATATGAGTGTTTTTTTTTTCAAATTATGAGTAGCTAATTTCTTTTGGCTGGGGTAAAGGGTGAAGTTTTTAAAATGAAAATATAGATTAATCTCATTTATATTATAATATATAATTGTAATCTAATGATTAACACTTAATTTAAATTTGGATTAATTATTGACAAACTTTGTTACCGCCTACATAGCTGTTTCATTTATTTGGTATAATTGAGTACCTAACTGGACTTGTTATGGCCAAAAGTTATCACCGCCTTTATGTAATATCCAATGAACCCGACGACTTGTACGTTACCAGAGCCTGACGACTATTACAATTAGGAGGCATAATACTTGATATAAATCATGTTCGAACAAGTACGTGCTTATAAAATGGCATTTAGGACATTCAGAAGATTTCTTGAAATTTCGACGCGGAACTTAGTTTGCGTCCCACCTCAAACAATTTTTAGTAATCAGGTCGTAACCTTTTCATACGATCTCCGATTTTTATGAATTTTATATTGTCGAAAATCTTAGACCGAGAGCTACAACTGTTGCGTCAGACATTATTCTAAATTCGGAATAGAAATGGGTCAAAAATCACAAATTCCGTGACTGCTACAGTAATTTCAGGATTAGTCTAGAAAAAGGATGAGGTGAAACAATCATAACCAATCATTCTATCACAAAATCAGCCCCTCTTTGCCTATAAATAGCATATTATTCACTCATCTTCTCTCAAGCAAAAAACGTGGGTTATGGTTTTAAAAGGAGTTCAAATTCTCTTCACCTTCATGGAAGATTTTTATGAAATGGGCTGAGTTCTTGAGATTATTTTGGTCAAGTAAGCTTCTAAATCCCTTTCCTTTCTTTATTATTCAGTTTTGGGTAAGGAAACCAAAGCTCCATTTTGTACATAGCATGCCTTAGCCATGGGAATTATTAGATTTAAAAGTAATAAGTTGTTTACAAGTATTTTGAAAGTAGCGTGATAGTATAAACATGTAATGAGGTTCATATGTGAATGAAAGTGTTGAGGAAATTATGATTTGTGAATTGATTATTCTTGTTGATTTTGTGGGTTGGGTTGATGAGATGAGATGGAAATTGAGTAATTTTGAAGTTGGGGCAGTGCCTATGTGTTGGTCCAAGATTAAAGGTGTGAGGGTTGCTTGAGTATGGCATTGAAAAGTGGAAACTAGTCCCTGAGAATGGCTTCGTATCGTGACGCGAAGCATTCAGTGTCACGACGCGTGCAAAATATAAGCCTTCTTTCAGCTCTAATCTGGTTCGCGTCACGACGCGATACAGAGCATGATCTCTGCTTGATTTTGTGTTCATGCGCGTCGCGACGCGCTTGATCCGGCGTCGCGACGCAATGCATAATTTTTTTTCCCAATTTCATTTTCAACTTTAAAGGTTAGGGACCACCCTAGGCTTTTGTATCATATCATATATACACATTATGACATGTTGTACGAATTATACATCAAGAGACAATTATAGAGCTGTTGAATTAAGAAATATAATTTAGTTCAAAAGCATATCCCCAGATTCATAGTCTAAAACAAGTTACCTATTATAGATCCTCAAAGGAACCGCAATTCCCTTCGACGAGTGGCATAGCACCAGCCGGATTCCAAATTAGTGAGTGGACACTCTCTTTTTAAGTTGATTTTTCATTCTTATTGTTTTAAGTAAATACTTATTTTTCGGCATATAGGGCATTAGCCAGATTTACTTTCAGTTGTCTTAAGAAAAAACATGTTTAAGAAAGTTTTGATTTAATTAGCTTGAGTTTTGTGATTTTTCGAGGCATTGGGGAAACCCCACCACTGTATGTAACTTGAAAGAGAGATGGAATTGACGCCGTCAATTTGACGGATGACATGTGCACATGTAGAGGATTGAGGGGACGACGATACATAACGACCCCAGATCCTAGTTCAGGACTAGGGATGACAGTTGCCCCTAGATCCTAGATTCAGAGCTTGGAGGGTAGTATAGATCAGCCCTTCCAGTTCTAGTTCAGTGGCTTGGGGGACGGCGGTGTAAATGTCCTAGACATGCCACAGGATCTCTAAGCGTGATTCGTGTGTGAATAAAAATAAAAAATAAGTTGCGGAGGATTTACATTGATCGGTTGAGATCAAAAATTTTCATGGATGTTGATGCTTCCAAGCTCATGGGTGAGTATCCCTATCACTTTTACTTGACTCCCATATGTTCTAGCAAGAACAAAATGGTAGAATTTTTCTCTCCAAGAGAAGCAACAATTCAACAAGGAGAGGAAGCAATCGGCCCCTTTTGTAATGAGGCCATTCGGCCAAATAGTCTTCAAAAGATAGAGAGATCCATTTGTTCTTTCTTTCGGCGTTGTTTCATTCGGCCTAGGCAAGGGCAGTGGCCATTCTTCAAAAGAAATGAAGCCAATTTGCTTTTCTCGGCCAAAAATGAAAAATAAGTCAGAGAGCAATTACTTTTTAATTCTCAAAGAAAAGTAAAAAGTTACTTTTTGGCCAATTCTATTTTTATAATAAAAAGAAGCCAATTCTTTTGTAAGGAATAAGAGGCCACTCGGCCATGAGCGTGAAGAGAGAGACAACAATTATTGGATATATCCAAAATTCATTAATTGTATATATTTTATTGGTGGGTGAAATGGGTAAGTAAAATCAAATTTTTTACCCAACAACTTCCATCAGCAAAAGACTAGTTGATGTAAGTGAGTGGGTCCCACCACATTGAATTCAAAATTCAAATTACTTACGCAACACATTTTGGGCTCGGATTCGTTTAATCCGATTAAACAAATGTTCCGTCGTGACGTAATTAAATAATTATGCCTCGCAAAATTATTACTAAAATCGCTTACGAATTCATTCCAAATTAATTCGTTCGCTAGAATTAAAATCCAATTTAATTCCGCGTTGAAATCGGATTTCATTTAATATATCTAATATATTATTTTAGCCCAATTAAAAAAATTAAATAGTAAAATCTAATGTAACTATTAAATTTATTTTATCGATTAATTCCAAATTAACCGCGTTCTCTCCTCTCGACGAAATTAATCCCAGATAAATTCTCGACGCAATTAAGCCCAGATTAATTCTTTAATTCTTTCTCGGATAATTAATCCCAGATTAATTCTTGTCGTAATTAATCCTAGATTAATTTTCTCTCTCATAATTAATACCAGATTAATTTTCTGTTCGAGTCAAATATCATCGGTGAATCATTGGGATGCGACCCAAGAGAGCCCTGAATATGTTGGCAGTAAATACGGTCATCGGACTATCTGAATACGTGCGTACCCGGTACCACGTTCTTACTGATTTACAAGACATGGTTGGCTTCTAGCAAAGCATCGTGCCTACTCAATTGTCTAGAAATATTCTTCTACAAAATACATACCATCCCTGATTCGGATTCCCATAGACACATAGTCATACTACCAATGGGATTCCAATAGGTCTATCCAGAGCGAAACTGTTTCCATACCATCGGTAAACAGAACCTCCTATTACACTTGCATGAGTATCCAATACCCAAAAATATGAGAACTATGTTGTTACGCTTCCATAACACGCACAAGTGTAATACTAGCTTATTCCGCATTATCGATGTCCAGTCTCGATAATACTACGACTAGGGATATTTAATGATTAAACCTTACGTGGATTATCACTGTCTCATATCTTATTAATCTGGTACTAATCATATGGACTTTTATCATTTATATATCCAGATAATCCAATTACAAATGATAAAAGAGCAATTTCCTTTGTCACATAGTTAATTTCAACAACACCATGTTTTGTACAAATAGTGATGTTATGGGTCATATATGTCCAACAATCTCCCACTTGGCCTATAGCCAATCACTCAAGTGTCTAACACCTGAACTATGCACGGGTCGCTCAAACTTCTGCTGAGAAACAGCTTTCGTCAACAGATTTGGAAGGTTATCATCTGATGTGATTTATTTGATCATCACATCGCCACGATGTATGATCGAACGAGTCAGATAAATTAGTCGAAGTACATACTTGGATCATTGATGAGACCGTGGTTCCTTAGCCTGTGTTGTAGCCTAGCTCAGCTGCTAACAGAACTACTCCTAATCCAATTAGGAATTTGTAGATCCAAAATGCTTCATTTGATGCCTTAGCTGCAGCAATATACCGCTTTTATTGTTTATCGGCAAGAATATCTTGCTTGAAAGATTTCTAGCTCACTGTTCCTTATTCAAACTAAATATATACCCTTATTGCGACTTATAGTCGTCTTTATCAGTTTGGAAACTTGCAGTGGTAAACCCAATCACCTCAAGTTCTCCTTTCCCCATATTCTCATAAAGCATCCTTGGTTCATCCAAGATACTCAAGGATGTTCCTTACATCAATCCAGTGACCATCATCTGGATTGGCCTTATAGCGTCTGCATATGCTCAAAGCATATGAGACATCAGGTCACGTACATATCAAAACCTATGAACACTGAGAGAGTGTCAGCAGCTTTCTAGATCAATCCTAGTAGATCATTATTCCTAGAATAAAGTCTGCTTCTCCCAGGTATTCCATGGAGAATTTTTCATGAAAGCCAAGCTTTCACTGATTTTATTATGGGAATGTTATTGCTAAGAAGCAATACATCATAAATGTATAGGACATTCATTGTCAGTGCGCTCCCATTAACCTTCTTATATACACAAAAATCATCTTCATTTTGAATGAAATCATATACCATTATGATCTCATCAAAACGTTGGTTCCAAGAATGTAATGCTTGCTTCAATCCATAAATGGATTGATTTAACTTGCAAGCCTTGTTTGAATGTTTTGGTACGAAAAAACCGTCAGGATGTTGCATACAAATATCCTCCAAAAGATTTCCGTTAAGGAAAGCGGTTTTGGCGTCAAGCTTTCATATTTCATAAACAAAATATGCAGTTATAACAAGCATTATCCGAATAGATTTAATCATGGCAACAGGTGAAAAAGTTTCGTTGTAGTCGACACTATGTCGTCGACGATACCCTTTCTGTACAAGCCTAGCTGTGTACATTTGTATATTGCCATCCATGTATGTCTTCCTTGAAGACTCATTTAGTACCAATAGGCACAATGCCTTCTGGTACATCAACCAGTGTCCAAACTTAGTTGGTATACATGGAATCCATTTCGGACTTCATGGCACTTTGCCATAAAAGGAGTCGATACCTTGTATCACTTCCTCATACGTAGTCGGTTCTTGTGTATTAGAAAATTGTGGTACAGTTTCATCCTTGATGAACTGTTGGTGTTCCATGAGGACTCAATGCCTGGAACAGTATTACTTCAATTTTCATCGAGTTTGACATTCCTCCCACTTACCACAGCATATCGGAGTTCCTCTTAGGAAAACCGCATGGAGAGCAACAATTACATTGTTCTCTTGTGAGTTGTATAAGTACTACACTTTGGTTTCCCTATGACAACCTACAAATAGACACTTATCCGATTTGGTTCTAGTTTGGTACCATCCAAACATTTAGCGTATGCCCAGCATTCCCAAATCTTTGGGAATGAGAAACTCAGTTTCTTTCCTATTCATATCTAATATGAAGTCTGTCCAATAAATTTTCATGGAACCTTATTCAAAATAAGTATTGCACTGTTTAATGTGTATCCACAGAAGGAAATTGGTAGCTCAGATTGACTCATCATCAACCTTACTATGTCCAACAAAGTTCGGTTTCTCCGTTCGGACACACCGTCAAATTGAGGTGTCCCGGGAGGAGTCCACTGTGAAATAATACCATACTCTTTCAAGTAATCTTGAAAATCATATGTTTAAGTATTTTACACTATGGTCCAACCATAATGTTTTTAATACTTTTACCCATCTGTTTTTTTATATTTCGTGTCGAAACTCTTTGAATTTATCAAAAGTTATTGACTTGTGTTTCATAAGAAACACATAACCATAACGCGATGCAACATCCGTAAAGGTTATAAAGTATTTATATCCACTCCTAGCCTAGCTAGATATGGGCCCACTAACATCACTATGAACGAGGGCTAACAGATCAATGGCATTTGCACTTTTACCAAGTAAAATATGTTTTAGGCACTTTGCCTAATAAACTAGATTCGTAGACATCATTTGAATTAGAATCAAATCCGTCCCAGTATCCACTCTTCGAAAGTGTGGATATACGAGTCTTGTTTATGCATCCCAGATGACAATGCCACAAATAAGTCTCATTTGATTCACTCAATTTGAGCTATTTGTTTGTCATGTTATATATTTGAGATTCATTTATATTCTAAATATAAATATTGTTATTCACATCTAATATGTTTATCTCAATATCATATTTATAAACAAAACATTTAGTGTTCTAGAATATAAAGGTATACTCGCAACGGGTTAAACTAGATATAGAGATAATATTTCTAATCAAACTAGATACATTATAACAATCTCCTAATTTAAGTACATGCCCAAAAGGCAGTTCCAAAACTTAGGTTTCTATGGCCAAAACAACGACTCATGTCCTGTTTCCGACTCATAGGTCGATTTCATCAGAAGCAAGTTTCCTGCTAATCAGCAGATCCCGCACATCAGTACATATGTTCATGTACCACATCTAGTATCAAAAATCCAATTTTAAAACCAGTAGTGAACATGTTTATAACAAACATTCTTGAAGCCGGAACCTTGTCCCGCCTTCACTTTCTTCATGTCTCCCTTGTCCATACGACAGTCACACTTTTAGTGACCCCGTTTGCCACATCCTAGGCAGACAACTTGGGATATGTCCTTTTAAGAAGGTCTGGCTGTGCATAACGGATTGAGCACTAAAGTTATCATCACAATGAGTCTTCCTAAGCTCATGTTCTACTATTCGCTCAACTCCGGGCTCAGGACCGAAAGGTTTCTCTATCAAATAGAATAACTTCTCAGCTCCCAGGACTATCCTGAAGTTCTATTCCCAATCTGAAAATTAGAGCCGTTTAAATACATTTTCACCCAGGATTATGTTCTAAACGTTAATCTTTCATCCATCTTGATTGTAATAGTCCAACTATCTAATCAACGATTTCGGGTACAATCGAATATAATGATTACTATAGTCTAACTATATAATCAATTACTATTGATCGGTTACATTCAAATGCATTGATTACTATAATCCAATTATATAACCAACTACAAATGAAGTAGTTTGAATACAGTCCAACTGTTAAATTAATACAACAATTGAATATTAGTCCAACTAATATATTTATTAATAATTAATGACGAAAAATAAATGAGCGCGTATTTGCAAGTATTTAAACGAAATTGCAAATTTAATACTTACCTCTCACTATTTTTCGGCGAGCCTCTAACCCTTTGTGGAGTACTCGGGAAACCTGGTTTCCTAGTGGGCTAGGATCCCATTAAATAACACACAACCTTGACTTTGGCCAACAAGTTTTATGAAACTTAACTAGGTAGATCGCTAAGATCAATTGGATCCCATCCAATTCCTAGATCCAGTAGGTGGACCTCCAAGTCCGAAACATATATCCAATATATGCCAATATATCCAATATATTTCCTAACCTTTTTCCTCTAAATCAACTAAGCCTTGGCTTTGGCTCAACAAGCTTAATGAAACCAGTTAAGCGTGACCCATTGACAGTGGGAAAGCTTCGTAATCGAGGTCGATAAACAAGAAGGACCTTGATTTTGGCCAACAAATCACAACTTGCCCAAGACGTACGATATGGAACAAAACTTTCGTGATTCAAACACATCCGCGATGGACAAAGGTCTTGACTTTGGCCAACAAACCAATGCCAATCTTGGATCTTGAGAGAGAATCACTCAATGGAATGAAAAACACTTAATATAAAATGAGGGTTTTTATCGCGATTTGGCAACCAATTTATTATCTTTAATTAGGTCTCATCATACACCCTTAAGCATGCATTCTAAAAGCATAATAAGCCGCGAAATAAATTAATAATGATATGCAGATGGATATACGATACAAATTGTTCCTAGAACAAATCTCTCACTTTCCTCTCTCCCGCTAGCAGTATTCTTACTTCTACCCAATTACATAATACTTCTAAAGAAACCTCATTTACATTGAGGGGAATTGATGAGAAGAGAAATACAAAGAGAAAAGAGGTAATAGGCTGGACACGCAGGTCCAATTTAACAAATTCTAAATTTATTACAACATTTCCAAAATTGCCCTCACCCTTCTAATATCCACCTGATATACATTATTCATATATACATCCAAGTATCCACACAAAGCATGTTATTCAATCAATCTAATCCAATTAATTTATCTTTGATTGATGACCATCCAATGTGCATACAACGATTTGATTTGCGCGAGTCAAACTCGTTTAAGAATAAATACTCAAAGTAAGTATTCTTGAATTATATCGAACTACAATTTCAAATCTAATTTAAATTATATTCAATACTAATTCTTATTTAATTCCAAATTAAATAATTACACTTATAACAGTGCCTTTTAAGACTTGGATTCCAAATCCAATCTTATCGGGTCTCAAAGGCCCAATTAGTATCCAATACTATTCAATTAAAGTCCAATGGACTTTTAATTAATTCTTTAGGCTTGGGATTTTGGCCAAAATGGATCTAACCCGTAATGCCTAGGCCCAATAGGAATCACCTTATGCCATATAATCAATTTTTGCCCATTAGGCCCAATTAAATTATTAAAGGCCCAATTAGTCATATTTTGGACTTTATGGAAATGGTTTAGGCCCAAATATAATCCAAGACTAAAATTTGGCACAACCAAGCCCATTAGCCCAAATACAAGAAATTAAATTAATATATCATTCCAAATTACATATTAATTCAATTAAAGTACAATTAACACAATTAATTATTTAATCTAGTATTTCCAAAACACTAATTAATCTAATTAATCATGCTTAACATCTAATTTATGTCCAACACAAATTAATCAAAATCAATCTTTCCAACATGCTTAACATTCATGGCAATACATGAAATTAACATCCAATTTTGATTTCAATCTAATTAAATCAACAATTAACATTCAATCTCATGTGAATCAACATATCCAATTGTCTAATTCAAAAAATAATCATGAGCTATCCTAGAGTAGTAATCGGCCAAGCATGGATTTTGAGGATTTTTAATCTAATCAATTTATCACAAAATCAATGATGCACAAATCCAATTAAACATCATACAAGCTCAACCAAGCCATCAATTTAAGAAAATACATACTCCAAGCATAAAATCCCAAATTAACGTTTACAAACCCTATAATCAAATCAAGCTTAGATCTCGCTTTGATACCATTGTAAGTGTCCTAGACATGCCATGGGATCTCTAAGCGTGATTCGTGTGTGAATAAAAATCAAAAATAAGTTACGGAGGACTTACATTGATCGATTGAGTTTAAAACTTTTCATGGATGTTGAAGCTTCCAAGCTCATGGGTGAGTATCCCTGTCACCTTTACTTGACTCCCAGATGTGCTAGCAAGAACAAAATGATAGAATTTTTCTCTCCAAGAGAAGCAACAATTCAGCAAGGAGAGGAAGCAATCGACCCATTTTGTAATGAGGCCATTCGGCCAAATAGTCTTCAAAAGACAGAGAGAGCCATTTGCTCTTTCTTTCGGCGTTGTTTCATTCGGCCTAGGTAATGGCAGTGGCCATTCTTCAAAAGAAATGAAGCCAATTTGCTCTTCTCGGCCAAAAATGAAAAAGAAGTCAGAGAGCAATTACTTTTTAATTCTCAAAGAAAAGTAAAAAGTTGTTTTTTGGCCAATTCTATTTTTATAATAAAAAGAAGCCAATTCTTTTGTAAGGAATCAGAGGCCACTCGGCCATGAGCGTGAAGAGAGAGAAAACAATTATTGAATATATCCAAAATTCATTAATTGTATATATTTTGTTGGTGGGTGAAATGGGTAAGTAAAATCTAATTTATTACCCAACAACTTCCATCAACAAAAGACTAGTTGATGTAAGTGAGTGGGTCCCACCACATTGAATTCAAAATTCAAATTACTTACACAACACATTTTGGGCTTGGATTCAGTTAATCCGATTAAACGAATTTTCCGTCGCGACGTAATTAAATCTAATTTAATTAAATAATTATGCCACATAAAATTATTATTAAAACCACTTACGAATTAATTCCAAATTAATTCGTCCGCTAGAATTAAAATCCAATTTAATTCCGCGTTGAAATCCGATTTCATTTAATATATCTAATATATTATTTTAGCCCAATTAAATAAATTAATTAGTAAAATCTCATTTAACTATTAAATTTATTTTACCGATTAATTCCAAATTAATCGCGTCCTCTCCACTCGACGAATTTAATCCCAGATAAATTCTCGACGCAATTAATCCCAGATTAATTCTTTAATTCTTTCTCTGATAATTAATCCCAGATTAATTCTTTCCGTAATTAATCCCAGATTAATTTTCTCTCTCATAATTAATCCGAGATTAATTTTCTGTTCGAGTTAAATATCATCGGTGAATCTTTGGGATGCGGCCCAAGAGATCCCTGGATATGTTGGCAGTAAATACGGTCATCGGACTATCCGAATACGTGCGTACCCAGTACCACATTCTTACTGATTTACAAGACATGGTTGGCTTCTAGCAAAGCACCGTGCCTACCCAATTCTCCAGAAATATTCTTCTACGGAATACATGATCTTTGTCAGGCGTAGTATACGTATTATTGCGCATTACGATCCAGAATCGGATGTCACATGCTAGGCATGGGGCTAGAGTTGTGTCTGCCCCGTACGAAGCATATATCGGATCACTAGCAACTAGTCTCTTTATGATCGGAAAGTCATGACCTAGTCATACTTCCCCGATGGCTATAGCACTTAGAGTACCAGTTCTATATCCCTGTGTGATCATCATCTCCATATAACTGAAGTGATACTTCCATCTTGACATCACACCCAATACACTACGATTCTCAGTATACCCAGAAGAGGCGTACACAGAACATGTTAAAGCCACGGACGACCAAAACCAAAGTATACTGATTGTCGCAAGTATTAGCGATGCAAGTCTCAGGTTAAGACCAAATACACCTACCCTGATTCGGATTCCCATAGACACATAGTCATACTACCAATGGGATTCCGAGGGGTCTATCCAGAGCGAAACTATTTCCGTACCATCGGTAAACAGAACCTCCTATTACACTTGCATGAGTATCTAATACCCAAATATAAGAGAACTATGTCGTTACGCTTCCATAACACGCACAAGTGTAATACTAGCTTATTCCGTATTATTGATGTCCAGTCTTGATAATACTACAACTAGGGATATTTAATGATTAAACCTTACATGGATTAATATTGTCTCATATCTTATTAATCTGGTACTAATCATATGGACTTTTATCATTTATATATCCAGGTAATCCTATTACAAATGATAAAAGAGCAATTTCCTTTGTCACATAGTTAATTTGTACAACAACACCATGTTCTGTATAATTAGTGATGCTATGGGTCATATATGTCCAACAGGCGGTACGAAACGCCCTAAGACCACTAGTTTCAGAGACAGGTAGTGGCATTCTTTGGGGGACGGTGATACGTAACGCCCCAATATCATGGATTTTCACTCCTAGCGCTAGTTAGGCATATAAGGGAACGGCGATACGTAACGCCCATATACGTCAATTTTTCAAAGACATAGATCAGTTTTTATAAATAGTTTTCAGATACAGATTTCAAAGATAATTCCATAGAAAAGTTTTCTAGAAATAAAGTTTTCATAAAAAGCAATTTATAAGAGATTTCCAGAAAAACATATTTCAGAAAAGTTTTCCAGAAATAAAGAAGTTTTTTTTCAATTAATAAAAAAGATTTCAGAAAAGATAAATTTGAGATAAGTAGGATTTTAGAACAATGTGTTTTCAAAAGCATTTTAGTACCTATTTATAAAAATGTCCACTCACTTAGATCGCTCAAATGATCTAACCCCCCCACTCCCAGTGTTTTTTTTCAGGTTCATGGAGGACGAGCTCGGGAGGATGGATACTGATAGTAGTCACTAGGGTATGGAGTCCACCAGGTCAAGACAGAGGGAGAGATAGCTCAGTTCGAGTCAAAAAAAATTTATGTATCAGTAATTAGTATTATGTTGGTCGTTGTATAAGGTTAAAATGTATATCAATAAAGTTATAAAGTAAATGTTATTGAGTATACAATTATTATTATTGATGTTGTCGAGTTTGGAAAACGGTCCCAAACATAAGATTTTGATAGAGGAAAGAGTATTAGTGATTCATAGTTAGAAAGTCAGAGGCTCAAGGGGATAGTATACGTAGATGTTACATCTCTCGGATCAGGGATGTTATAAATATGGTATCAGAGAAAGGTCTATGGAGTCAGTGACTGCAGTGGGCATAGTGATGGGGTTTTGTATACGTAGTATGCCCATGATACTAGTATATAAGGCACTACCTCTCCAATATCTGATCCTTGAGTACGTTCTCAAGCTCCATAGACAAGTTAGTAAGCATTCCCAAACCTACCTGAGTTGCTTCCCAATAAATAACCTTAATTCTTGCTCTAGTTACGAATCATTCCATGATTATTCGGAAATTATTAGTACAAGATTAAATTAAGCTACGAAATTAGAAAATATAAGTAATAAGAATAGTTACTTAATGGAGTGGGAATAGAAAGCTATAAAAAAGAAAGAAAAGATGTATAGATGCTTAAACAGCCAGAGACAGAAAAGTAAAGAGGTAGAAGGAAATAGTAAAGTTGTAATGATACCCACCCAGGAAAGTAGGAAGAGAAAAAAGAAGCTATAAAGAAAAGAAAGGAAGAATATATATATGTTCAAGTAACCAGAGACAGTAAGTGGAAAAGATACAAAAATAGAGGATAAAGAGAATACTAGAACCTACAGTAGTAAAAAGAAAATAACAAGCCTGAGTAAGTGTAAGAATGCCAAATAGATCTATATATGGTTTCTTCTATCCTATAAGAATCATTCATTCCTTAGGAAGTTCCTTCAAGCTGTTAGTGTTCCTAGAACATGCCAAGATCTCTAAGTTGTGATTTGTGTGTGAATAAATCAAAAGAGAGTTGCAGGATACTCACATTGATCAGATTGAGTTCAAAACATTTTCCTTCTTTAATGGATGTGTTGGAAGCTTCGGAGCTTGAGATCGAGTTCCAAACTCTCGGGTAAGTATCCCTATCACCTTCACTTGACTCATTTAAGTGCTAGCTAGAAAAAAATAAGCTCAAAATCGCCCTCCAAGAGAAGCAATATTCGGCCTTAAAGAGGCAAGGCCATTCAGCCAAAAACCAAGGCCATTCGGCCAAGAACTTCCAAGGCCATTCGGCCAAGGTAGAGAAAAGAGAGAGAGAAGAGTTTTGTGTTTTGTTTCTAAAACAAAAATTACCAATTACACTTTTCCAAAAGGTGTATATGCTTTTTCCAAAAGCAAAGGCAAAGTGTTGGAGGGAAAATGGCATTTAATGCCTCCAACCACTTCCATCACTCAAGTTGACACTTAATAGACATGTGATGTAAGTTGGAAGGACCCACTTTAATTCAAAATTCAAGTGGCTTTCTCAACACACTTCGGGCTCGGGTTCATTTAATCCGATTAAACGAATTTTCTATCGAGACATAATTAAATCTAATTTAATTCAATAATAATGCCTAGCAAAATTATTACGGAAGTCGCTCGCAAATTAATTCCAAATTAATTCGTTCGCTTGAATTAAAATCCAACTTTAATTCGGTATTCAAATCTAATTTCAATTAATATATCTAATATATTATTTTAGCCCAATTAAATAAATTAAATAGTAAAATCTATTTTAACTATTAAATTTACTTTACCGATTAATTCCAAATTCATCGCGTTCTCTCTCTTTGACGAATTTATTCCCAGGTAAATTCTCGACGCAATTAATCCCAGATTAATTTATTGCCATAATTAATCCCAGATTAATTTTCTCTCTCATAATTAATCCCAGATTAATTTTGTTTGAGTCAAACATCATCGATGAATCTTCAAGATGCGACCCAAAAGATCCCTGGATATGTTGGCAGTAAATACGGTCGTCGAACTATCTGAATACGTGCGTACCCAGTACAACGTCCTTACCGATTTAAAGACATGGTTGGCTTCTAGCAAAGCACCGTGCCTACCCAATTCTCCAGAAATATTTTGCTACGGAATACATAATCTTTGTCAGGCGTAGTATATATAATATAGCACATTACGATCCAGTATCGAATGTCACATGTTAGGCCTGGGGCTGGAATTGTGTCTGCCCCGTACGAAACACATATAGGATCTCTGGTAACTAATCTCTATAATCGGATAATCATGACCTTGTCACATTATACCAATAGCTGTAGCATACAAGAGTACTAGTTCTGTATCCTACATGATCATCATCTCCATATGACTGAAGTGATACTTCCATCTTGACATCACACCCAATACACTACGATTTTCAGTATACCCAGAAGAGGCGTACACAAAACTTGTTAAAGCCCCGAATGACCAAAACCAAATTATACTGATTGTCGCAAGTATTAGTGATGCAAGTCTCAGGTTAAGACCAAATACATCTACCCTGATTCGGACTCCCATAGACACATAGTCATTCTACTAATGAGATTTCGAAGGGTCTATCCAGAGCGAAGCTGTTTCCGTACCATCGGTAAACAGACCTCCTATTACACTTGCATGAGTATCCAATACCCAAATATAAGAGAACTATGCAGTTACGCTTCCATAACACGCACAAGTGTAATACTAGCCTATTCCGCATTATCGATGTCCAGTCTCGATAATACTACGACTAGGGATATTTAATGATTAAACCTTACGTGGATTAATACTGTCTTACATCTTATTAATCCAGTACTAATCATATGGACTTTTATCATTTATTTATATCTCGGTAATCCAATTACAAATGACAAAGGAGCAATTTCCTTTGTCACATAGTTAATTTATACAACAACACCATGTTCTGTACAGATAGTGATGCTATGAGTCATAATTGTCCATCAATCTCCCACTTGGCCTATAGCCAATCACTCAAGTGTCCTACACCTGAACTATGTACGGATCGCTCAAACTTCTACTGAGAAACAGCTTTCGTCAGCGGATTTGCAATGTTATCGTCTGATGCGTTTTATTCGATCATCACATCGCCACGATGTATGATCTGACGAATCAGATGAAATAGTCAAAGTATATACTTGGATCGTTGATGAGACCGTAATTCTTTAGCCTGTGCTGTAGCCTAGCTTAGCTGCTAACAGAACTATACCTAATCCAATTAGGATTATATAGATCCAAAATTGCTTCTATTGTTGCCTGAGCTGCAACAATGTTCCATTTTTGTTATTTATTCGGCAATAGTATCTTGCTTGGAAGATTTCCAGCTCACTGTTTCGTTATTCAAACTATATACGTACCCTTATTGCGACTTACAGTCGTCTTTGTCGGTTTGGAAACTTACAGCGGTGAACCCAGTCACTTTCAAGTTCTCATTCTCCATAAATTAAGAACGTATCCTTAGTTCTTCTAAGATACTCAAGGATGTTCTTAACATCAATCCAATGACTATCACCTGGATCGGCCTTATAGTGTCCACATATGCTCAAAGCATATGAGACATTAGGTCAAATATATTTTAAAAAACGTACGAACTCTGGGAGGGTTGTCAGCAGCTTTTTAGATATATCCCAGTAGATATTTATTCCTAGAATAAAGTCTGCTTCACCCAGGTATTCCATGAAGAATTTTAATGAAAGCCAAGCTTTCACCGATTGTTAATATGGGAATGTCATTGTTGTGTAGCAATACATCATCATCTTATAGGACAATCATTGTTAGTGCACTCCCACTAACCTCCTTATATACACAAGAATCATAATCATTTTGAATGAAGTCATATACCATTATGATATGATCAAAATGTTGGTTCTAAGAACACAATGCTTGTTTCAATCTATAAATGGATCGATTTAACTTGCAAATCTTGTTTGCATGTTCCAGCACGATAAAATCGTCAGGATGTTGTAAACATCCTCCTAAAGGTTTTCGCTTAAGGAAAACGATTTTGACGTTCAACTCCCATATTTCATAAATGAAACATGCAGCATTAGCAAGCATTATCCAAATGGATTTAATCATGGAAACGGGTAAAAGATTTCGTCGTAATCGACACTATGTTGATGACGATACCCTTTCCCTACAAGCCTAGCTTTGTACGTTTGTATGTTGTCATATTTCATGTATGTCTTCAACATGAAGACTCACCAATAGGCATAATGCGTTTTGGTACATCAACTAGTATCCAAACATGGTTGATATACATGGAATCCATTTCAAACTTTATGACACTTTGCCATAAAAGGGAGTCGATACCTTGTATCGTTTCCTCATATGTAGTGAGTTCGTCTCCCTTAATAAGATTGACATCTACATGAGGTGAGATCAGAAACCCATACCTCTTAGGTTGTTTTCTGACTCTCTCTAACCTACGCGGTTCTTGTGTATTCGAAGATTATTAGTATAGTTTCATCCCTGATGAACTGTTCATGTTCCATTAAGAATTCGGTGCCTGGAACAGTATTACTCTGATTTCCATCGAGTTTTACATTCCTTCCACTTACCATTGCATATAGGAATTCCTCTTAGGAAAACCGCATGGAGAGCAACAATTACATTGTTCTCTAGTGAGTTGTATAAATACTATACTTTGGTTACCCTAGGACAACCAATTACAAATAGGCACTTATCTGATTTGGGTTCTAGTTTGGTACCTTCCAAACATATGCCCAGCATTCCTAAATCTTCAGGAATGAGAAATCTGGTTTCTTTCATGTTCATATATAATATGAAATCTGTCTAACATATTTTCATGGAACCTTATTCAAAATAAGTATTGCACTGTTTAATGCTTATCCCTTGAGGGAAATTGGTAGCTCAGGGTGACTAATGTTTAACCTTACTATGTCCAACAAGGTTCGGTTTCTCCGTTCGGATACACCGTCAAATTGAGGTGTCCCGGGTGGAGTCCATTGTGAAAGAATACCATACCCTTTCAAATAATCGAGAAACTTATTGTTTAAGTATTTTCACCACGGTCCAATCATGATGTTTTAATACTTTAGTCGGTCTGTATGTCTACTTCGTGTCGAAACTCTTTGAATTCATCAAAAGTTTTCGACTTGTGTTTCATAAGATACACATAACCGTAACACGATGCCACATCCGTAAAGGTTACGAAGTATTCATATCCACCTCTAACCTAGTTAGACATGGGCCCACTTACGTCACTATGAACGAGGGCTAACAGATCGGTGGCACTTGCACTTTTACCAAGTAAAAGGTGTTTTAGGCACTTTGCCTTAATAAACAAGATTTACAGACATCATTTGAATTAGAATCAAATCTATCCTAGTATCCACTCTTCGAAAGTATGGATATACGAGTCTTGTTTATGTGTCCCACACAACAATGCCACAAATAAGTCTCATCTGATTATTTCAGTTTGAGCTATTTATTTTTCATGTTATATGTATGAGATTTAATTTATATTCTAAATATAAATACTTTTATTCACATCTAATGTGCTTATCTCAATATTGTTGGACAATTATGACCCATAGCGTCACTATTTGTACAGATCATGGTTTTGTTGTACAAATTAACTATGTGACAAAGAAGATTGCACTCTTATCATTTGTGATTAGATCACCTAGATATATAAATGATAGGAGGTCCCTATGATTTGTTCCTGGATTGAGAATGATATGAGACAATATCAGTCCACGAAGGATAAATCATTAAATATCCCTAGTCAGAGTATTATCGAGATTGGACATCGATAAATACGTAAAAGACTAGTATTACACTTGTGCGCGTTGTGAGGGCACAACGTCATAGTTCTCATATATTTGGGTATATGATACTCATGCAAGTGTAATAGTAGGTTGTGTTTTACCGATGGTACGAGAAACAGTTTCGCTCTGGATAGACCCCATCGGAATTCCATTGGTAGTATGACTATGTGTCTATGGAAGTCCAAAATCAGGGTAGGTGTATTTGGTCTTAACTTGAGACTTGCACCGCTAATACTTGTGACAATCAATATACTTTGGTTGCGGTCGTCCAGGGCTTTAACAGGTTCTGTGTACGCCTATGCTGGGTATATTGAGAATCGTAGTGTGTTGGGTGTGATGTCAAGATAGAAGTATCACTCCAGTCATATGGAGATGATGGTCACGTAGGATACGGTACTAGTACTCTTAAGTACTGCAGTCATTGGGATAAAATGACAAGGTCGTGTTTATCCGATTATAGAGACTAGTTACCAGACATCCGACATGTGCTTCGTACGGGGCAGACACAATTCCAGCCCCAGGCCTAGCACGTGATCATCCAATACTGGATCGACATACACAATACTACGTATACTACGCCTGATATAGATCCTTTATTCCTATAAGGATATTTCTGGAGAATTGGGTAGACATGGTGCTTTGCTAGAAGCCAACCTTGTCTTGTAAATCGGTACAAACGTAGTACTAGGTACTTACGTGTTCAGATAGTCCGACGACCGAATTTACTGCCAACATATCCGGGGATCTCATGGGTCGCTTCCTGAAGATTCACCGATGACGTATGACTCGCACTCTAAATTAATCTAGGATTAATAAGATGAGAGAGAAAATTAATATGGGATTAATTGGGGAGATATTTTATATGGGATAAAATATCATTTAAAGAGAGATAATGATTAATTTGGAATTAATCGATTAATTAATATATTTGATATATTAAACGAAATTGGATTTCGACGCGGAATTAAAATTAGATTTTAATTCGGGCGAATGAATTAATTTAGAATTAATTCGTTAGCGACGTGAATAGTGACTTCGCTAGGCGTAATCATTTAATTACATCGCAACAGAAAATTCGTTAATTTGGAATTAGCGAACCCGAGCCAAAGATTATTTGCGAGCGCATTCGCATTTCGAATTCGAATTCAAATGCGGCACGCAAGTCAAATCAAGCGTCAAATCGCTAGTCACATCTAGCGTCACATCAAGCGTCAAATCATGTCACTTTGAGTGATGTAACTATTGATTGATTGATTGATGTGACTTGATGTGAGTTGATGTTTGAGTGTTTGACAGTTAATTGTGATGGTTGATGTGAGTTGTTGGATTAATTAAAAGCTATTTACCTTTATTTTATTTAGGTATTTGACTTTTAATAAAATTGGTATTAGATACAAAATTGAATTAACAACACACGCAACTTTCTCTCCTCCTCTTTCCTCTCATTTTCACGCCCAAGGGGCTGAAAATTCTTATGGTTTCTACACAATGCCAAGACAGTGAAGGGAAGCAAGAGTGCTTGATTTTTGTGGCAAAAATCAAGAGAGCTGGCACTCCGAGAGACATGCGAAGGTGATAGGGAAGTCCACCCATGAGCCGGGAATCGTTTGAAGAAGCTTGGAGCTTGACGAAGGAGCTCAAAAACCAACCATGGAGGACGCCGAAAACCAGTGAGCTGTGACAGTCCACTGCCGAGCAAAATTTCAGTTTTTGTTCGTCTCCGCGTCGCTCAACCGATCGATGTGAGTATTCCGCAACTTCGTTGATTTGTATTCACACATGTTTCATGCTTGTTTTATGATCTTGGGACCTTAGCAAACACCAAAAAATATCATCTTTATAAATAAAACACTTAGTGTTCTAGAATATAAAGGTCGCAACGGGTTAAACTAGATACAGAGATAATGTTTCTAGTCAAACTATGTACATTATAACAGTTTCCTAATTCAAGTACATGCCCAAATGGCAGTTCCAAAACTTAGGTTTCTACGGTTAAAACAGCGACTCTCGTCCCATTTTCGACTTGTAGGTCGATCTCATCTGAAGCCAATTTCCTGCTTATCAGCAGATCCCGCACATCAGTATATATATTCATGTACCACATCTAGTATCAAAAATCCAATTTTAATACCAGCAGTGAACATGTTTATTACAAACATTCTTGAAGCTGGAACCTTGTCCCGCCTTCACTTCCTTCATGTCTATCTTGTCCATAGGGCAGTCACACTTCTAGTGACCCCGTTTGCCACAGTTTAGACAAACAACTTGGATATGTCCTTTTAAGAAGCTCTGGTTGTGCATAAGGGATTGAGCACTAAAATTATCATCACAATAAGTCTTCATAAGCTCATGCTCTACTATACGCTCAACTCCGGGCTTATGCTCAATAGGTTTCTCTATCAAATAGAATAACTTCTCAGCTCCTAGGACTATCCAAAAGTTCTATTCCCAATCTGAAAATTAAAGCCGTTTAAGTATATTTTCACCCAGGATTATGTTTTAAACGCTAATCTTTCAGTCATCTTGATTGCTATAGTCCAACTATCCAATCAACGATTTCAAGTACAATTAAATGCAATGATTACTATAGTCTAACTATATAATCAACTACAATTTTTCGGTTACATTCAGATGTATTGATTACTATAATCCAATTATATAACCAACTACAAATGAAGTAGTTTGAATACAGTCCAACTGTTAAATTAAAACAACAATTGAATATTAGTCCAACTAACATATTTTATAATTAATGACAAAAAATTAAATGAGCGCGCATTAGCAAGTATTTAAATGAAATTGCAAATTTAATACTTGCCTCCCACTATTTTTCGGCTAGCCTCTAACCCTCTGTGGAGTACTCGGGAAACCTAGTTTCCAAGTGGGCTAGAATCCCGTTAAATAACACACAACCTTGACTTTGGCCAACAAGTTGTATGAAACCTAACTAGGTAGATCTCTAAGATCAATTGGATCTCATCCAATTTCTAGATCCAGTAGGTGGACTTCCAAGTTCGAAACTTATATCCAATATATGCCAATATATCTGATATATTCCCTAACCTTTTTCCTCTGAATCAACTATGCCTTAGCTTTGGCACAACAAGCTTAATGATTCCAGTTAAGCGGGACCCATTGCATTTGGAAAGCTTCTTAATCGATGTCAATGGACAAGAAGTGATATTGACTGTGGCCAACAAATCACAACTTGGACAAGACATGTGATATGGAACAAAGCCTTCATGATTCAAACACATCCGTGATGGACAAAGGTCTTGACTTTGGCCAAAAAACCAGTGCCAATCTTGGATCTTGAGAATGAATCACTCAATGGAAGGAAAACACTTAATATTTGTTGAGGGTTTTTTCACGTAATTGGCAACCAATTAATTATTTTTGATTAGGTCTCATCATACACCCTTAAACATGCATTCTAAAAGTATAATAAGGCGCGATAAAATTAATAATGATATGCGGATGGACATATGAAACATTTTGTTCCTTGAACAAATCTCTCCATTTCCTCTCTCCCGCTAGCACTATTTTTACTTCTACCCAATTACATAATACTTTTAAATAAACCTCATTTACATTGAGGGGAATAGGTGAGAAGAGAAATACAATGAGAAAATAGGTAATAGGTTGGACACGCAGGTCCAATTTAATAAATTCTAAATTTATTACAACAATTTCCAAAATTACCCTCACCCTTCTAATATCCATCTGATATACATTATTCATTCATACATCCAAGTATTCACACAAATCATGTTATCAATTAATCTAATACAATTAATTAATCTTTGATTAATGACCATCCAATGTTCAAACAACGATTTGATTTGCGCGAGTCTAACTCGTTTAAGAATAAATACTCAAAGTACGTATTCTTGAATTATATTGAACTACAATTTTAAATCCAATTTAAATTATATTCAATACTAATTCATATTTAATTCCAAATTAAATAATTACACTTTTAAAAGTGCCTTTTAGACTTGGATTCTAAATCCAATCTTTATGATTCTCAAAGGCCCAATTAGTACTGATACTATTTAATTAAAGTCCAATGGGCTTTCAATTAATTTTTTAGGCATGGGCTTTGGCAATTATGGGTCAAACCCAAGATGCCAAGGCCCAATTAGGAATCACCCTATGCCAAAAAAATCAATTTAGGCCCATTAGGCCCAATTAAAATTTTAACGGCCCAATTATCATATTTGGACTTTATGGAAATGGTTTTAGGCCCAATTGGATCCAACCAATTATCCTAAACCAAACTTGGCCCAACCAAGCCCATTAAGCCCAAATACAACAATTAAATTAGTTCATCATTCCAAATTACAAATTAATTCAATTCAAGTGTAATTAGTACAATTAATCAATTAATCTAATATTTCCAAAATACTAATTAATTCAATTAATCATACTTTACATTTTAATTTATGTCCAACACAAATTAAAGCAAAATCAATCTTATAACATGCATCAAGGCTCACGACTAAGGCATACAAAATCATTCAATTTGATTTCAATCCAATTTAAATCAACATTCTGTTGGATAATATGACCCATAGCGTCACTATTTGCACAAATCATTGTGTTGTTGTAGCAAATTAACTATGTGACAAGGAAATTGCACTCTCATCATTTGTGATTAAATCACCATAGATATATAAATGAAGAGAGGTCCATATGATTAGTTCCTGGATTGAGATGATATGAGACAGTATCAGTCCACGAAGAATTAATCATTAAATTTCCCTAGCCGGAGTATTATCGAGACAGGACATCGATAATACGGAATAGGTTAGTATTGCACTTGTGCGAGTTGTGAGGGCACAACGGCATAGTTCTCATATATTTAAGTATTGGATACTTATGCAAGTGCGATAGGAGGTTGTGTTTCACCGATGGTACGGGAAACAGCTTCGCTCTGGATAGACCCCTCGGAATCCCATTGGTATTATGACTATGTGTCTATGGGAGGCCGAAATCAAGGTAGGTGTGTATAGTCTTAACCTGAGACTTGCATCGCTAATACTTGCGATAATCGGTAGACTTTGGTCTTGGTGGTACAGGGCTTTAACCGGTTCTGCGTACACCGGTTCTGGGTTTATCAGAGAGTCGTAGTGTATTGGGTGTGATGTCGAGACGGAAGTATCACTTCAGTCATAGTGGAGATGATGTCACGTAGGATACGGTATTAGTGCTCTTAAGTGCTGGCCGGCCATCGGGATATTATGACAAGGTCATGTATATCCGATTATAGAGACTAGTTACCAGACATCCGACATGTGCTTCGAACGGGGCAGACACTTATCCAGCCCCAGCCCTAGCACGTGACTATCCGATGCTGGACCGATATACACAATACTACGGTATACTACGCTTGATACAGATCTATATATTCCTGTAAGAATATTTCTGGAGAATTGGGTAGGCATGGCGCTTTGCTAGAAGCCAACCTTGTCTTGTAAATCGGTATAAACGTAGTACGAGGTACTTACGTGTTCGGGTAGTCCGACGACCGTATTTACTGCCAACATATCCGGAGATCTCATGGGTCGCTTCCTGAAGATTCACCGATGATGTATAACTCGCACTTTAATTAATCTAGGATTAATTAGAAGAGAGAGAAAATTAATCTGGGATTAATTGCGGAGATATTTTATCTGGGATAAAATATTAGTTAAAGAGAGAGAGAACGATTAATTTGGAATTAATCGATATTAATATATTTGATATATTATTAGAAATTGGATTTCGACGCGGAATTAAAATTAGATTTTAATTCGGGCGAACGAATTAATTTAGAATTAATTCGTTAGCGACGTGAATAGTGATTTCGCTAGGCGTAATCATTTAATTACGACGCGACGGAAAATTCGTTAATTTGGAATTAGCGAACCCGAGCCCGGGATTATTTGCGAGCGCATTCGCATTTCGAATTCGAATGCGGCACGCAAGTCAAATCGTGCGTCATATCACTAGTCGCATCAATCGTCAAATCAAATGTCACTTTGAGTGATGTGACATGTTGTCACTTGATTTGAGTGATTGATGTAGAAGTTGAAAAAGCAACAATTTGCTTTTTACTTTTTGACTTTTGAATTAAAGTAATATATATGTTTTATTTAATTTACTTGGTAAATATTATAAACACATATATTAAAGCTTTATCTTCTCTCTCCAACATGCAAGAAAAACGCACTTCTCTTTTCCCTCTCTTTTCTCCTTCCTCTATTCACGGCTTCACTGTCGATTTGCTTCAAAATTTTCTGGTTTCACCGAATTTGTGAGAAGCAAAGGAAGAAGAGTAGTGCTAGCACACACCTAGGGTTATATTATGGTGATAGGGAAACGAATTTGTGAGCTTGGATTTGGTTTTTGGAGCTTGAAGCTTGGAGCTTCAATGGTGGTTCATCAATGGCCGAATGAACAAGGAGGAAGAAGGCTCAAAATCGTGCAGTCCACTTCATCAAGAAGCCATTGCCGAGCTTCATGGAGGAGCAAAAACGCAACTTGTTCTTCCTAGCATCAAACCCATCAATGTGAGTATGTATTCCGCCTTACTCCTTTGTGTATTCAACTCGTTTTTATGCATGTTTGTGATCCTTGGGACTTGATTGAAACTCTACACATTCAATATTTCTATCATGCCAACAACACATCCAATATGTCAAATTTCAAAAATTCCAATGAGCTAATTCTAGGGTATATTCGACCAAGAATGTGAATTTGGGGAAAATTAATCTAATCAATTTTTCACAAAATCAATGACATACAAATCCAATTAAACATCATCCAAGCTCAACCAAATCATTAATTTAAGAAAATCAAGCTCTAAACGCAAAATTCCCAAATGAAAGTTTAAGAACCCTAGAATTCCAAATCAAACTTAGATCGCTCTGATACCAATGTTAGTGTTCCTAGAACATGCCAAGATCTCTAAATTGTGATTTGTGTGTAAATAAATCAAAAGAGAGTTGCAGAATACTCACATTGATTGGATTGAGTTCAAAACTTTTTCATGCTTTGTTGGATGTGTTGGAAGCTTCAGAGCTTGAGATCGAGTTCCAAACTATCGGGTAAGTATCCCTATCACCTTCACTTGACTCATTTAAGTGCTAGGTAGAACAAAATAAGCTCAAAATCGCCCTCCAAGAGAAGCAATATTCGGCTTGGGAGAGAGGGATCCAATCGGCCTTAAAGAGGCTAGGCCATTCGACCTAGTTCAAGGTCACTCGGCCTAGTTCAAGGCCATTCGGCCAAGAACCATGGCCATTCGGCCAAGAACTTCCAAGGCCATTCGGCCAAGGTAGAGAAAAGAGAGAGAGAAGAGTGTTGTGTTTTGTTTCTAAAACAAAAATTACCAATTACACTTTTCCAAAAGGTGTATATGCTTTTTCCAAAAGCAAAGGCAAAGTGTTGGAGGGAAAATGGCATTTAATGCCTCCAACCACTTCCATCACTCAAGTTGACACTTGATAGACATGTGATGTAAGTTGGTGGGACCCATTTTAATTCAAAATTCAAGTGGCTTTCTCAACACACTTCGGGCTCGGGTTCGTTTAATTTGATTAAACAAATTTTCCGTCGCAACATAATTAAATCTAATTTAATTAAATAATAATGCCTAGAAAAATTATTACGGAAGTCGCTCGCGAATTAATTCCAAATTAATTCGTTCGCTTGAATTAAAATCCAATTTTAATTCCTCATTGAAATCTAATTTCAATTAATATATCTAATATATTATTTTAGCCCAATCAAATAAATTAAATAGTAAAATCTAATTTAACTATTAAATTTACTTTACCGAGCGTTCTCTCTCTTTGACGAATTTATTCCCAGATAAATTCTCGACGCAATTAATCCCAGATTAATTCTTTCTCTTTTAATTAATCCCAGATTAATTTATTGCCATAATTAATCCCAGATTAATTTTCTCACTCATAATTAATCCCAGATTAATTTTATTCGAGTCAAACATCATCGGTGAATCTTCGGGATGCGACCCAAGAGATCCCTGGATATGAGTAAATATGGTCATCAGACTATTCGAATACGTGCGTACCCAGTACCACGTCCTTACCGATTTACAAGACATGGTTGGCTTCTAGCAAAACACCGTGCCTACCCGACTCTTCAGAAATATTCTGCTACGGAATACATAATCTTTGTCAGGCGTAGTATACGTAGTATAGCGCATTACGATCCAATATCGAATGTCACATGCTAGGCCTGGGGCTGGAATTGTCTATGCCCCGTATGAAGCACATATCGGATCTCTGGTAACTAGTCTCTATAATTGGATAATCATGACATTGTCACATTATCCCGATAGTTGCAGCATACAAGAGTACTAGTTCCGTATCCTACGTGATCATCATCTCCATATGACTGAAGTGATACTTCTATCTTGACATCACACCCAATACACTACGATTCTCAGTATACCCAGAAGAGGCATACACAGAATCTGTTAAAGCCCCGGACGACCAAAACCAAAGTATACTAATTGTCACAAGTATTAGCGATGCAAGTCTCAGATTAAGACCAAATACACCTACCCTGATTCGGACTCCCATAGACACATAATCATAATACCAATGGGATTCTGAAGGGTCTATCCAGAGCGAAGTTGTTTCCGTACCATCGGTAAATATAACCTCCTATTACACTTGCATGAGTATCCAATACCCAAATATAAGAGAACTATGCAGTTACGCTTCCATAACACGCACAAGTGTAATACTAGCATATTCCGCATTATCGATGTCCAGTCTCGATAATACTACGTCTAGGGATATTTAATGATTAAACCTTACGTGGATTAATATTGTCTCATATGTTATTAATCTAGTACTAATCATATGGACTTTTATCATTTATTTATATCTCGGTAATCCAATTACAAATGATAAAAGAGTAATTTCCTTTGTCACATAGTTAATTTGTACAACAACACCATGTTCTGTACAAATAGTGATGCTATGAGTCATAATTGTCCAACACAAGCCAGACCTATAGATTGTGAATATCCAGTATAGATAGCAAGTACTCCGAATGGCAGAGAATAGTAATAAGCATAAGAGAAGGAAGGAATCAGAAATAGATATGGTAGTTCCAACGAACAAGAGATGTCAAAAAGGATTTAGAGAATTCCAGATTTTCAAATTCAGGCCCATAAGCAGATAAATGGAGGTCATTAGTGGAAATGCTTAGTTGTTTAAACCTAATAATCTGATAGAAAAAGCCCTGACCTATCTAGATTTTCATCCATAAGTTATACCAGTTAAGGAAACTTCCCCGACATAGCCAATCTCATACTTATCTCGCATGAATAATAGACCCTATTAGGATACAGAGTATCAGAACTTGGAGGTATTCTCTCTCTAGTTGATCGAAAAACTTCAGAAGCATCAAACTCAATTGGTTATGGTACCTCGTGCTCTGGTGCTGCTTCAGAAGAATCTGAATTTTCTTGTTCTGGATTATTTTCCACAAGTACTATTGTAATCTCTGTATTTTCTTTTGAAGTGTTATCATTTCCTCCATTCTATAGTTGATCTTCTACAAATATCACATCCATGCTAATGATGATCTTGTGGGTAGTGGGATCCCACAAGCGATACCCTATTACACCATCAACATAACCCAAGAAAATATATTTTCTAAATTTGGGATCTAGTTTTGTTCTTTCTTGAGCATTGTACATCACATATACATGACAACCAAAAATGTTAAGAGATGAGTAACCAGCTGGCTTTCTGCTCCACATCTCCATCGGTGTCTTCAAATCTCTTACTGTTGATGGAGATATATTTACAACATAGAATATCGTATGAACTGTTTCTGCCCAAAAGCACTTTGGTAGACTAGATCTTCTTACCATAGCTCTTACTCTTTCTAGCGGTGTTATATTTATCCTTTCTGCTACACCATTTTGTTATGGAGTGTATGGTGTAGTGGTTTGCCTTTTGATGCCTTCATGCTGACAATATGCATCAAAATCCTTGCTACAATATTCTCTTTCATTATTTTTCCTTAAACACTCGATTATTCTTCTAGTTTCTACTTCAATTTGTGCTTTGAAGTTTTTGAAACCGACATCACATCTGACTTATTTTTGATCGGATACACCCAACATCTTTTAGAAAAGTCATCAATAAATTATACAAAATATTTTGCTTTCCCCAAAGATTGAATCGGTGCTTCCCAACCATCAAAGTGAATCAATTCTAAAATGATTTTACCACGAGCACTTGACTTGGTGAATCTTAATCTCTTTTGCTTACTTGTAACACAATGCTCACAAAACGCTAGACTAACCGCTTTCAAGATTGGGAGCAGTTTTTGATTATCGAGAATTTTCATTCCATGTCCTAACATGTGACATAGTTTTTGATGTCATATCATAGAAGCTTCCTCTCCAGAATCCAGTGACGCCATCGATGCAGTTGCTTCCTGAATTGAGTCTCATAAGAACATATACAAGTTTGCTAAGATCTTTTCAGCTTTCAAGACTGAAAGTACTCATTTCACCATCTTTAATACCTCGTTTTCAACAACGGTCTTGTATCCGGGGTCATCTAGTTGTCCAACTGACAGAAAATTTTTCTTCATTCCAACAACATGTTGAACATCTTGTACAGTGCGGATAGTAGCATCGTAAATCTTTATTTTGATGGCTTCAATCCCAATAATTTTCAAGGCATGATCATTGCTTAGAAAAATCAATCCTCGAGGGACAGGTTCATAATGGCAGAACCATTCTCTTCTAGAGGTCATGTTCCATGTTGCAGCATAATCAACCAACCATGCATCACTTAGTTATTTTCTGCTATCAATTGGCACTATTGCTACTTCACTATAAAGTACGCCACCTTCTTCAGAAGTACTTGCAACATATCCCTAAGATTTTGTTGCAATATGAGCTTTTTCTATACCATTCTTCAGTTTCCAACAATCTTTTTTGACGTGTCATTTCTTACCACAATTGTAGCATTTAACATTCTTCTTACTTTTTTATTTTTATCTACCATGATTTCGGCTCCCACTTGAGCCACACTTCGTTGATCTCCCTATTGTCATCGATAATGCTTCTGCTTGGTGTGAACTAGATGATTTGTCTTCCTTATTTTTGCGCCTAGACTCATCTTCTAGAGCAGCAACTGTAACTTCGTCAAAGACTAGATTACCAGTGACAACATTACTTGTCAAGTTGATGATAAATTAATCATACGAATCAGGTAGACTTTGGCATATATTTTATGCACGTTCATTTGTAGATAACTATAATCCAACATAGTAAGTTGAGAAAATAGTGTATTCAAGTTGTTGATGTGATCCGTCATGGATGTGGACTCACTAATTCGAAGAGTGTAAAGTCTCATCTTCAAGAAGATCTTATTGTGTAGTGACTTGACCTCGTATAATTTGGTAAGTGCATCCCAAATCTCTTTTGCAGTTCTATTCTCTGCAACGCTAGATAACACAGAATCTGCTAAGGCTAGATACAAGTTTCCCACAACGTTGTCATCCATATCCTTCCATTTTTCACCAGTAATTCCATTTGATCTATCTCCAATTGCCGCCAAGCAATTGTATTTTCTCAAGATTGCTTTTATTTTAAATTTCCATAGGTAAAAGTTGCTCCTGTTGAACTTCTCAATTTTGAACTTTTCTGCTATGTTTCTGATGACTATCAGCTTCTCACTTGAACCGACTTTTCTTATTCACCGTGAATAAGACCGTATACGTGAATAGTATCGTATATGTGAATAGTATCATTTATGTGAATAGTACTATATGGTATATATGAACAGTGTCCGTGAATAATAACCCTAAATCTAAAGGGCTGATACCACTGTTAGGAGATCGTGGGTTGAAGGTGGCACACAAGTAAAGTGAAATTGAGAATAATTGTTAGATCATGAGGTTTTGCCTACCATATAACAATATATTAATAATTAGGAGACTTAGTTTATCATAAATATTAACAATAAAATAAACCAATGAGACACAAACTTAACGTGGTAGAACCCTCAATGTGAGGGAAACATCAACGGGCAAATGTAGAAGGATTTCACTACAGTGGAAAGAATTTTACAACTTCTCACAAAATACAAGGAGTGAACAATTTCACTCTCTTAGAATAAGAGAATTACAACTCTCTCATAATGTCTTAAGAAGAAACAATATTTTTCTCTCTTAGAATACCGAGGATTTGGTTGAGAATGAAATAAATAAAATAAAGAAATGAAGTCTCTATTTATAGGTATAAGATTTATTGTGCAAATAGAGAATTTTAATTTTTTTATTATTTTCTTTTTATGCATACTCATCCATATAATTAATATTTTTTTTATATATATTCAATTATTGCATCTTTCGATGCAATAATTAAAATGGTCTACATATGCCAAGGAGATGCCAGCGGTCATAGAAGGTATCCGGATATGGAGGCCATACTTGGTAGAAAATTTCAGATCTTTACTCATCAAAAAGGCCTGAAATTCTTTCTGAAGCAGCGAGTCTCATCCCCTGAGCAACAGAAGTGGCTCTCAAAACTGTTGGGCTATGAATATGAGATAAAATACAGACCTGGCCTACAAAATTAAGCTGCAGATTCCTAATCCCAAAAGCCCATCAGTGTGGAGGCCAATGTAATTAATGGACCTATAGTTTCCATCTGGGAAAACGTAAAGCAAACAAGCCCATGACAATTAGGCCCAAGAGAAATTGACGACAGGAAACTGTGACGATTATAGAGTGAAAGATGGGACTCCATTCTACAAATGAAGGGTTTGGTTACTGGAAAATTCAAACCTGAAGCATGTGTTACTTGACGAATTCCATGGCGGTAAATTGGAGGTCATTCATGAGTCCTGCGCTCGTTTAAATGTTTAAGCCAGGCATTCTATTATAAAGGGATGCGATGCGATATCCATAAATTTGTTGCATGTCAGAAGAATAAAAGTGAGGCCAGATCACCAGTCGGACTCTTACAGCCCTTACCAATGCCAATTCAGGTATGGGAAGAGGTCACTATGGATTTCTTTGAGGGGTTGCCTCGATCGGATGGCAATTTTAGTCGTGGTTGATTGACTTATAAAGTATGCCCACTTTGTAGTCGTGATCCACCCATTTTCGGCTAAGAGGATTTGATTGGCCAAATCCTTACGGACTTGACTGATATTTTCCAGCCCTATATAATTATTGGGGTTAGGCGCGGCAGAAGCGCTGTTCAGGCGAAATCGTAACTTTAAAACTTTTAAACTTACAAAATAAATTATTCAATATCCAAGTTGAATAATTCATTCATAATTCACCTAAACATATTTATTCGATATCAAATAACGACATAAGTAAGTTTGAAACACAGCGAAATTTTTAACAAAAATATTTTTCCGCAAATTAGCATAAAACGCGTTTTTGTCCGAACCGACCAACCAATACAGACGGGGGCTGCCCAAGTCAGCTCCAATAGTACTTGGGCAGTTCTTAGGCTGCCCAAACAGTGACCAATTCACTGTTTGGATAGCGGGCACCCGGTAAGCCCGAAACTCACTTGGTAACGTCGTTTTTCATCACCAAAATCACAGAAATTCCAGATATGATTTGGTAACCAAAATTATCATTTTTCATGTTTTAAATCCAATTTTATCAATATTAATCATATTAATACTTACACCAACCAAAGTCACCACAAATGAAGAACTCAAGAACAATTCTAGGAGTTACAAGAGTGGTCATAACACTCTAGAATAGAAACAAGTTATCAAATGATAAAATTGAACTAATATTACACTAATATCATTCAATCTAACTTCACATATGCATCTAGCCTCCAAATCCATCCTCTAAATCAAAAAGCCCCAAAATATAAGAAATGAAGAAACCCTAGATTTGTCTAGATGCTCAAGAACAAGAAACAAGCTTTATAAGTTTAAGAGTTATGAAGATTACCTCCAAATCTCCTAATTTCCTTAAACTTTTTCTTGATTTATTCACTTTATTTCTTGTTTCTTCAAACAAAATTTGGAAGCTTTTTGTCTATGGAGGTTTCGGCCATATGAGATAATGATTGAGAAAATAAAATTTTCTCACTTTAAATAGAAAGCCTAACCGACTTTAGGGGGAGAAGGGCATTTTGGTCATTTGATCAATTAATCTAATTAAATAATAATAGAAAGCTTTAAGTTAACATATTCAATTTGTAAAACTTTAAGCTTAAAAGAATCATGCCACTTGTAACCAAAAATAATAATCATACATATTACATAACAACTATGTAATATTGATATTATTTAATTATCTGGATATTTAACATTTAAATACCTAAAAAATTTATTAATACGATTATTATTATATATGTATTTTATTTACATTAAATAACAAATACATATATTAATAGCATGTGTCAAAGTCTCATTTGATAATTAATTAATATGTATCAAATCAAATCTTGTACCAAATATAAATACATATTAATTTTTAATTGACCAAAATCCCCTAATGCATGTATTTTCGTTTAACCATTTAAACGATTCGAATTAACTTATTTAATCCGATGAAGTATTATGAACGTGTTGCCCAAGTGCTCAACGAGTACACTTCATATTGTGGGACTCTCTAAGTTTAGGTTTATCCGTCACAAAATCCAATTTCCTGTCCATAATTCACTCACTCATGAATTATGACGACCACAGAAAATCTCGTTAAACTATGCAAGTCGATGTCATTGCATACGTATAATCCCCCTGTCACATGCTATCAATATTATATCAGAGATATATATAGAAACGTCAAATCCCTAAGGTATAATATAGTCGACTTTCAAATTTACGATCTCTAAATAACACTCGAAACTCGCTTCCGAAGTATACCACGGTCATGGATTTACTAGATCGCAAACACGTTCATGATACTTATGCTCTGTACACAGGACTGACGGATTCTATCTGATACTCACAGGATATCATGAGCATCAGTCTACACTCAATGAACAGGCAGAGGCCTGATCTAAAAAGATCGATGATGTGACTGCCATCAAAGTGTGGAGGATATCTCATATATCCACAATGGTATCTCAAGTCGAATGACCACTATGGTACTTGACTCGAGAAGATTTCTATTGACGTTGGTGTACCATCTATTAGGAAATCGTCGGTGAGTCGTTCAGTGTTTATCAAATAAACACCTACATGTCTATACGAGTCTCCCAAGACTCATGGTTCATTGGGATAAACCATCGGACCAAGTCACAATATACGACATGTACTGGTCTTAGCGGATTTTAGTGACCGACTTGTGTAAGTAAATCTTGACCAATAACTTTATTTGAGAATATACAACTTATAGTGATGCTTCTCAATGTCAATTACAAACTACGTTGTAACTGCACACTACGTTCTAATATATAAGTATCACTAAATCAGATTTAGTTTCAATCTAATCGTAACTAGGTCAAATAGTATATAAAAAACAAGAGGTACAACCATTAAGTAAGTAATATTATGGAAAAATGAATTGTTTGTATCCATGAATCGGACATAAATATGATCCAGATTGGAGTTCCGAGCACCAACCCTAGTAATTTCTCCCACTTGCTCTAGTGCAAATCCACGGTATCATATACACATCTCAATGTGTATCACATACTCATGGCCCTTAGGAGTTCACCTAGCACTCAAAAGGTAGGTAATAACAAGTAGGTCTGCTATAACATATTGAGTTTGTCCACAAACCCAATCATTTCCCTTATCCAGCATCATTCATATATTGTATAACCTAAGTTATACATCAATATGACTCAGATGCGACATCAATATTATGCTATAACTCCTGAGTTGTCTAAGTATTTAGGGATCAAATCCAAAATACTATGCAGACAACCGCAAGTATAACACTAATATCAAAACTTCTACTCTATAAGGTCACTATGCAACTTGATAAGTCAATACTTCATAAATCGTAACTAATTCCATTAACAAGGTAGAATCATCTGTGACACTCTCACTGCATCTTTTATGACTTTATATGACATAGACCATCTAATGTCATAATAAGACTTAAAACTAATTTTAGCCTAATGGTTGCGGATTATATTCCCCACAAATAAGAAACTCATTCTTAATATCTTAAAGATAACAAGAACATGCTTCAAGACACATCTTATGGTCTATAATGTATCAAAATAAATCATAACAATTACGATTAAATTGATATCTTTAATCGTACATAATATAGTATTCATTATGCCATCATCCTATGATGTATAAGATTGATTAAAAATCAATTTCTTTTTCGATAAAGGAATTATCGTTTACGAAAGATGAATACTATATATAAGAGATACACTAACTGTCAAACAATTATTCTAACTGTCACACATATAGTCTTGCTGTGTCATTTATTAGATCATATCTCATTCACGGCTAATGAGAGTATCTCACAAGTCTTTTAGTTTTATATCATATATAAAACCTTATATCGAATATAATAGAGACCACTCCCACTACTATCATGGAGAAAAAAAGACTTAGGTAAACCTTTTACCATATAAACATCTCATTATTACATTAATAATGGTAATGTCATTAAGATATACAATATTAGAAAGAAATATGTACGCTCCCACTAACCCTACTATCACATATGTATTCTCTATACTTTGATAAAATCAGACAATCTGAATGATATCAAAATTAGAGAACACAAATTTTCGGAATGTTCATCTGACTCTACAATAGGCTCTATAAGCCGGTATATCAAACTATGATCTTAACAAAATACAAACTCTAGGGCCATTCTAGAATGAATTCTTCAAGCAAAGAAATCACAATGGATCACTTCTTCGAAGAAACCATCCAGGAACGCCACCTTGTATTCCTAGCTAAAATACATAGTTTAATATCAACATTAACCAACAAATCCTTAATTGTTCAATTAGTGTGACTAGAGACAAGTTTCCTCAGAATTTATAATAGATTGTTTAGTATAACCTTTCTCACTGTCATACTATAAAGGTCAAACCTTTAATAAGCTCACTTTGCTTTTGATTGGAAAACAATTTGTATATTTTATGAACGATTCATAACGAAAGCTCAATCAAGTTCCAAACTTGATTTTAGTAAGCTATAAATAATCTTAATCTATGGTTTAATGCTAACTTCTTAAATCGATATCAAATATTGCTCCCATTTTAAGTTATAGGATAAATTTCTTCGATAAGAAAACAACAGAACCATTTAGTATCAAATATTTCGCACATGATTTTGACATCCTATTGGACTTATATGGAAGATGTCTAATGGGCTTTTCTTTTTATTAATTATGTAATTCCATTTATAGTTTATCACTCTCACATTTAACTTCAAGAAGTCAATTCTTTTCTACAATTGTTAACATCTAATATTACAAACCAAGTAATAAAATAATATTATTACTTGGGATCGTAGAAAAGATATTCTATCAAATAGAATACAATATTCTATTAAATATAATAAATGATAAACTTTTGCTTGTACCTCCGAGACGCAAGTACTTTTCAATTATATAACCATTATACAAAAGAATGATTCTAATCTCAAACTTTTCAAGATTCAAATTTTCTACCTATACATATCATATACGTAACTGTAGAAACTAATAGAACATTAATTAAAATGATGAACTAGTGTTACTGGATCATATCCCCAAGAGTATTTAAACTAATTCGGTAACACTAAATATCAAACGAATCAAATCATATAAGATTCGATTTCTCCCACTGATCAATTCCATCATGATGGAATCGTAGAAGAATAATATTGAGTAAGAACCATATTCATTAAGTAACCTTAGAAAAATTACTATAAATTCATATGTTTGATCGTATCAAACATCTTTGAACTATTCAAAGAATCATGATGAATTTTAAAGATACAGTTTTCAAAACTTCAGATCGAAAATCTTTGAACCAGTTAAAATATTCGATCCTCGTTTCATTAGAACAGATTGAAAGTTCTCGAACCTTTCAAGATGTTCAATATGTGTTCTTTCAGAAGTGCGTATCTAAGTCATGACTACTCATTAACCATGTTACGAAGTAAAGAAAACTACTCAAGGCAATTTATTATTCATTAAACTATATACATCTAATTTATTAGTTTAATAAATTTTGTGGTCCAATGACAATCATTGGTTAAATGAGATTTAACTTCCCGGATAAAATATTCATTAAATGGATAAGGATATATGATGTGATCTCATATCAGACCATCATTTACCATACGAATAAACATCTAATACTTATGTGATAAAATTTCATAAAACACTATTCTAAGTTATTTAGTTAACCGAATATTTTTCTTAATGTTTATCTCTTCGTTAATGACACTACTAGTCGTATTAAAATATGTAACCACTGTTTATAAAGAACAAGTAACTATCTGATAGTCACAAGTTCTGATATCAAATATTAAAACAATCATTAAACAATATTTTAAATAATTAGACGGGAGACCTTGTATCCGATACCTATAGTTGTCGTATTGTGAGAATCGATATTCTCTACACACAACTATACATATCTCCTTTCTTTAGCTTTATAATTTGCCTTCAAGTATCCACAAAAATTGTAAATAATTGATTAGCAAACAGCGTCAGACACATTACCTCTAAAGGTCAGTAAAGCCAAGAAAGGTCATTATGAGATAAACAAATACCTAATGGGGTTTTCTTAATGCTAGTCAAGAATCTCGAGACATGAACTAATTCACGTCAATTCTTACTAAACAAGAAACTATTCTCTCTACAGAAGCATATCCTAAAATGGATATCTATTTAGATTACCTATCATGGCTTAGAATCTAAGTCACTAACTATCTTGGTTTTTCAAGAAAATCAGAACAACAGTTCCCGATGGTTTTGACTAATCTAACAATATCCAAGCCTACTCTTAATCTAGAACTATTCTAGAAATATGCAACCGTAAGCGAAGTCAGAAAACATATATATAAAATATGCATGCAGTGGATTAGAAGTTTAATTCTTTCTACATAATAGAATAAATGAAACAACATAAGCGGCAATTTGAACTAATATTACACTAATATCATTCAATCTAACTTCACACATGCATCTAGCCTCCAAATCCATCATCTAAATCAAAAAGCCCTAAAATATAAGAAATGAAGAAACCCCAGAACTTGTCTAGATGCTCAAGAATAAGAAACAAGCTTTCTAAGTTTAAGAGTTATGAAAATTACCTCTAAATCTTCTAATTTCCTTAAACTTTTTCTTGATTTCTTCACTTTCTTCCTTGTTTCTTCAAACAAATTTTAGAAGCTTTTTGTCTATGGAGGTTTCGGCCATATGAGATAATGATTGAGAAAACAAAATTTTCTCACTTTAAATAGCAAGCCTAACTGACTTTGGGAGGAGAACGATATTTTGGTCATTTGGTCAATTAATCTAATTAAATAATAATAATAATAAGCTTTAAGGTAACAAATCCAATTTGTAAACTTTAAGCTTAAATGAATCATTCCACTTGTAACCAATAATAATCAACCATATTACATAACAACTATGTAATATTGATATTATTTAATTATCTAGATATTTAATATTTAAATACCTAAATAATTAATTAATGCGATTATTATTATATATGTGTTTTATTTACAGTAAATAACAAATACATATATTAATGGCACGTGTCAAATTCTCATTTGATAAATAATTAATATGTATCAAATCAAATATTGTATCAAATACAAATATACATTAATTATTAATAGACCAAAATCCCCTAATGCATGTATTTTAGTTTAACTTTTTAAACAATTTGTATTAACTCATTTAATCCGATGAAGTATTATGAATAATCTATATTATTCATAACGTATTGCCAAAGTACTCAACGAGTACACTTCATATTGTGGGATTGTCTAAGTTTAGGTTTATCCATCACAGAATCCAATTTCGTATCCATAATTCACCCACTCATGAATTATGGGTGAATTATGACGACCATAGATAATCTCGCTAAACTATGTAAGTTGAGGTCATTGCATACATATAATCCCTCTGTCACAGGCTATCAATATTATACTAGTGATATAGATAGAAATATCAAATCCCTAAGGTATAATATAGTCGACTTTCAAATTTATGATCTCTAAATAACATTCGGAACTCGCTTCCAAAGTATACCACAACCATGGATTTACTAGATCACAAACACGTTCATGATACATATGCCCTGTACACAGGACTGACGGATTCTATCTGATACTCACAGGATATCATCAGCATCAATCCAGACTCAACGAGCAAGAAGAGGTCTGATCTAAAAAGATCGGTGGCATGATTGCCATCAAAGTATGGAGGATATCTCATATATCTACAATGGTATCTCAAGTCGAAGGACCACTATGGTACTCAACTCGAGAATATTTCTATTGACGTTGGTCTTAGATGATTTTACTAACTAACCCGTGTCAGTAAATCTTGACTAGGAACTTTATTTGAAAATATAAAACTTATAGTGACGCTTCCCAAAGTCAATTACAAACTTCATTGTAACTGCACACTTTGTTGTAAATCCTAGGGTCTTTGTCTAATATATACGTATCACTAAATCAGATTTAGTTTCAATCTAATCGTAATTAGATCAAATACGTATATAAAAAATAAGAGGTGCAACCATTAAGTCAGTAATATTATGAAAAAAGAAATTATTCGTATTCATGAATCAGACATAAATACGATCCGGATTGGCGCTCCTAGCACCAACCCTAACAAAAACTTCATATTCCTCGCTTTCTCCCAAAAACGTGTTGCCTTATCTTCTCATTTTTTTCATTTTCATGTGTGAGAGTGAGAGAGAGATACGACGAGTGGAGTCATTTTTTGGGGATCAGAGCTTGTGGAAATGGAGAACAGGTCGAGGGGATTAGTTTGGTGGTTGTGGTATTGCCGGAGATGGCCGTTTTCTGACGAAGGGAGAGCTTGAGATTCTTGTGGTTTTTGGGTGATCCATGGCAAACAGAAGCTCCGTTGGGCACGTGACCACCTCCAATATTAAATGAAATTAGATTTCATAATAGAATTAAAATTAGATTTTATTTCGGGTGAACGAATTAATTTAGAATTAATTCGCGAGCGACGTGAATAGTAATTTTGCTAGGCATAATTATTTAATTAAATTTGATTTAATTATGTCGCAACGGAAAATTCGTTAATTCGGAAATAACGAACCCTAGCCCGGAATGTGTTTGCGGGCCCACTCGGATTTTGAATTAAGTGGGGCCCATAAGTCACATCACCTTGTCACTTTAATCAACTTTTAGTTGATGGGATTTGGTGGGTGGTTGATAACTTATAAAACACACAATTTGAAAGGTGAATGACTTAATACCAAATATTTGGTATATCTTATTTTTGATTTTTGAAATCAAATACAAGTCAACACTTTTCATTCTCCTTTATCTCTCCAGAAACGCCACACTCTCTCTCTAAAAACTCTCATTGGCCGAGAGTTACAAGGGAAATTTGGAAGCCATTTGTTGCATTTTGTTTCCAAGTGCTAGCACACATTTAGTCATACCAAGGTGTTAGGGACACTAATCCATGCGTTTGGAATTCAAGGACAAGCTTGGAAGCTCAACATACATCAAAGGAGAAGCTTGGAGCAACAACACAAGGAGCAAAAGTTTTGAACTCTTCGCCAACATCCAATCCATTCAAAGTAAGTATTTCTGCTACTTCTTTGTGTATTCACATGATTTAATGCTTAATTGATCCTAGGTTGTTCTTAGAAAACCCAATAATGGTATCAGAGTCATAAATTGAGCATGAAATTTGATTAGGGTTTATATACTAAAATTTGGGTAAAATTGATTTGATCAAATTGTTTGTTTGAGTATGCTTGTATGTTAATAACTTAGAGTTATGCATGACCAATTTGAAGAAAAATTAATTGGATTAATTTTCCCCAAATTAATAGGCTTGGCTGAATGGGATATGAACCCTAATGTCATGGTGATTTTTGATTTTAGACCATTGGATGTGTTTAAGATGTATGGATAAGTTGATTTGTGATTTAATTGGATTGAAATCAAATTTAATAAAAAAAAACAAATCCACTATTACCGTGACATGTAGCAGCATGTAATGAGTTGATTTATTTTCAATTGTGTTGGACATGAATTGAATATAATAATGCATGATTAATTAATAAAATTGATGTTTTGGAAATGTTAATTTAGATAATTAATTAGTGCAATACACTTTAATTAAATAATTGTGATATTTGGAATATTGTGATTAAATTAATTGGGCTTAATTTGGAATTGGGCTAAAATGTTGTATTTGGGCTTAATGGGCTTGGTCGGGCCAAATATGGTTTAAGATAATTGGTTGGATCCAATTAGGCCTAAAACCATTTCCATAAAGTCCAAATATAATAAATGGGCCTTTAAAATTTAATTGGGCCTAATGGGCCAAAATTAATTTTATGGCAAAGGGTGATTCCTTATTGGGCTTTGGTTGCCAAAGTCCATGCCTTATGAATTAATTAAAAGCCCATTGGACTTTAATTAAATTGACATTAGATGTTAATTGGGCTTTGAGACCCGTTAAGATTAGATTTAGAATCTAAGTCGTAAAGGCACATTAAAAAGTGTAGGTATTTAATTTGGAATTAAATATGAATTAGTATTGAATATAATTTAAATTGGATTTAAAATTATAGTTCGATATAATTCAAGAATACGTACGTTGAGTATTTATTCTTAAACGAGTTGGACTCGCGCAAATCAAATCGTTGTTTGAACATTGGATGGTCATTAATGAAATATTAATTAATTGGATTAGATTGATTGATAACATGCTTTGTGTGAATACATGGATGTGATGTATGAATAATGTATATCAGATGGATATTAGATAGGTGAGGGAAATTTTGGAAATTGTTGTAATAAATTTAGAATTTATTTAATTGGACCTGCGTGTCCAGCCTATTACCTCTTGACTCTTTGTATTTCTCTTCTCACCTATTCCTCTCAATGTAAATGAGGTTTCTTTAGAAGTGTTATGTAATTGGGTAGCAGTGAGAATAGTGCTAGCCGGGGAGAGGAAATGGAGAGATTTGGTCTAGGAACAAAATGTTTTAAATATCCATCGCATATCATTATTAATTTATTTATCGCGCCTTATTATGCTTTTAGAATGCATGCTTAAGGGTGTCTGATTAGACCTAATCAAAGATAATTAATTGGTTGCCAATTACGCAAAAAACCCTCAACAAATATTAAACGTTTTCCTTCCATTGAGTGATTCATTCTCAAGATCCAAGATTGGCACTGGTTTGTTGGCCAAAGTCAAGACCTTTGTCCATCGCGGATGTGTTTGAATCATACAGGCTTTGTTCCATATCACATGTCTTGTCCAAGTTGTTATTTGTTGGCCAAAGTGAAGATCACTTCTTGTCCATCGACATCGATTACGAAGCTTTCCAAAGTCAATGGGTCCCGCTTAACTGGAATCATTAAGCTTGTTGTGCCAAAGCCAATGCTTAGTTGATTAAGAAAAAAAAAGTTAGGGAATATATTGGATATATTGGCATATATTAGATATATGTTTCGGACATGGATGTCCACCTACTGGATCTAGGAATTGGATGAGATCCAATTGATCTTAGAGATCTACCTAGTTAAGTATCATACAGCTTGTTGGCCAAACTCAAGGTTGTGTGTTATTTAACGGGATCCTAGCCCACTAGGAAACTAGGTTTCCCGAGTACTCAACAAAGTGTTAGAGGCTCGTCGAAAAATAGTGGGAGGCAGGTATTAAATTTACAATTTCGTTTAGATAATTGCCAATACGCGCTCATTTCATTTTTCGTCATTAATTTATAAATATATTAGTTGGACAAATATTCAATTGTTGTTTTAATTAAACAGTTGGACTGTATTCAAACTATTTCATTTATAGTAATCAATATATTTGAATTTCACGAATCAAATTGTAGTTGATTATATATTTAGACTATAGTAATCATTATATTTGATTGTACCCGAAATCGTTGATTGGATAGTTGGACTATTGGAATCAAGATAACTAAAAGATTAACATTTAAGACATAATCCTGGGTGAAAATGTCTTTGAACGACTTCAATTTTCAGATAGGGAATATAACCTCAGGATAGTCCTGGGAACTGAGAAGTTATACTATTTAATAGAGTGACATCTTGGGCCTGAGCCCGGAGTTGAGCAAATAGTAGAGCATGAGCTTTGGAAGACTCATGGTGATGAAAACTTTAGTGCTCAATTCGTTATGCTTACCGCAATGACTCTTTAATTCCATCGTCAGAATTAAGGATTAGATCCTTGTACCATGATGATGAAATTAAAGATCTTCATAGATCTAACCTTAGATCTCAGAAGTATAAATTGAAAAAGAAGCTATTTCGCTCGCGTATGTCAGAGGGTACATCTGTCGAGCACTAGGTGTCGCAGATGATTACTGACATCGATCAGCTAGGTTAGCTGGGCATTACCTACGTGGCCGAGACTTCCAAAGATTTGATCTTATAGTCTTTGCCCGAATGCTGGGGAAGGTTCATTATGAACCAAGAGTAAACTCTTGGAGAGTTGATGGCTATGCTCTACGAGGCGAAGCCAAAGCTTCTGAAAAGGGCAAAGGAAAAATCATCACAGTCTTCTAGGAAGACAAAGGACATATCCCAAGATGTCTGCCTAAACTGTGGCAAACAGAGTCACTGGAAGCGTGACTGCCGTATGGACAAGGCAGACATGAAGGAATTGAAGGCGGGGCAAGGCTACGGCTTCAAATATGTTTATCATAAACATGTTCACTATTAGTTTCAAAATTGAATTTTTTGATACTAGATGTAGTACATAAATATATACTGATGTGTAGAATCTGCTGATGAGCAGGAGACTGACTTCAGTTAAGATCTACCTGTGAGTCGAAAACGGGACGTGACTCGCTATTTAAACCGTAGAAACCTAAGTTTCGGAACTGTCCTTTTGGCATGTACTTAAATTAGAAAACTATTATAATGTACCTAGTTTGACTAGAAACATTATCTCTATATCTAGTATAACCCTTGTGGGTATACCTTTATATTCTAGAACACTAAGTGTTTTTTGTTTATAAAGATGATATTGAGATAAACACATTAGATGTGAATAACAATATTATATTTTGAATATAAATGAATCTCAAACATATAACATGACAAACAAATAGCTCAAACTGAATTAATCAGATGAGACTTATTTGTGGCATTGTTATCTGGGACACATAAACAAGACTCGTATATCCACACTTTCGAAGAGTGGGTTCTAGGACGGATTTGATTCTAATTCAAATGATGTCTACGAATCTAGTATATTAGGCAAAGTGCCTAAAACACCTTTTACTTGGTAAAAGTGCAAGAGCCACCGATCTTTTAGCCCTCGTTCATAGTGACGTAAGTGGGCCCATGTCTAGCTAGGCTAGAGATGGATATGAATACTTCGTAACCTTTACGGATGTGGCATCGCGTTATGGTTATGTGTTTCTTGTGAAATATAAATCGGAAACTTTTTTTTAAATTCAAAGAGTTTCGACAAGAAGTATAAAAACAGAACGGCAAGAGTATTAAAACACCACAATTGGACTGTGATGGAAATACTTAAGCAATAACTTTCTCAACTATTTGAAAGAGTATGGTATTCTTTCACAGTGGACTCCTCCCGGAACACCTCAATTTGACGGTGTGTCCGAACATAGAAACCGAACTTTGTTGGATATAGTTAGGTTATTGATGAGTCGCTCTGAGCTACCAATTTCCTTATGAGGATACACATTAAATAGTGTAATACTTATTTTGAATAAGGTTCTATGAAAATCTGTTAGACAGACTTCATATTAGATATGAACAGGAAAGAAATCGGGTTTTCTCATTCCTGAAGATTTGGGAATGCTGCGCATATGTTTGGATGATACCAAACTAGAACCCAAATTGGATAAGTGCCTAATTTGCAGGTTATCCTAGGGAAACCAAAGTATAGTACTTATATAACTCATAAGAGAACAATGTAATTGTTGCTCTCCATGCGGTATTCCTAAGAGGAATTCCTATATGCAGTGGTAAGTGGGAGGAAAGTAAAACTCGATGAAAATCGGAGTAATACTGTCCCAGGCACCGATTCCTTAACGGAACACAAACAGTTCATCAAGGATGAAACTGTACCATAATCTTCGAATACACAAGAACCGCGTAAGTCGGAGAGAGTCAAAAAAAACCTGGGAGGTACGGGTTTCTGATCTCACCTCATGAAGATGTCCATCTTATTGAGGAAGAAGGACCGACTACGTGTGAGGAAGTGATACAAGGTATCGACTCCCTATTATGGCAAAGTGCCATGAAGTCCGAAATGGATTCCATGTATACCAACCAAGTTTGGACACTGGTTGTTGTACCGGAAGACATTGTGCCTATAGGTACTATATGAGTCTTCAAGGAAGACATACATGGATGGCAACATACTAATGTACTGAGCTAGGCTTGTACATAAATGGTATCGTCATCAACATGGTGTCGATTACGACGAAACCTTTTATCCGTTGCCATGATTAAATCCATTCAGATAATGCTTGCTAATGCTGCATATTTCATTTATGAAATATGGCAGCTGAACGCCAAAATCGCTTTCCTTAACAGAAATCTTTTGGAGGATGTTTATATACAACCTGACGATTTTGTTGTACCAAAACATGCAAACAAGGTTTGTAAGTTAAATCAATCCATTTATGGATTGAAGCAAACATTGCGTTCTTGGAACTAACATTTTGATAAGATCATAATGGTATATGGTTTCATTCAAAATGGTAAAGATTCTTGTGTATATAAGAAGGTTTGTGGGAGCGCACTGGCAATGAATGTCCTATACATTGATGACATATCATTTCTTGGAAATGACATTCCCATAATACCATCGGTGAAAGCTTGGCTTTCATTAAAATTCTCCATGGAATACTTGAGAGAAGCAACCTTTATTCTAGGAATAAGGATCTACTGGGATAGATCTAAAAGTTGGTGGCACTCTCTGAAAACTCGTACATTGAAAAGATTTACGTGACCTGGTGTCTCATAGGCTTTGAGCATATGGAGTCACAATCAGGCCAATCCAAGTGATAGTCACTGGATTGATGTTAAGAACATCCTTAAGTATCTTAGACGAACTAAGGATGCGTTCTTAATTTATGGAGAAGGAGAACTTGAAATGACTGGGTTCACCTTTGCAAGTTTCCTAACCGACAAAGACGACTGTAAGTCGCAATAAGGGTACTATATAGTTTGAATAACTAAACAATGAGCTGGAAATCTTCCAAGCAAGATACTGTTGCCAAATAAATAATAAAAGTGGAATATTGCTGCAGCTGAGGCAGCAAAAGAAGCAATTTTGGATCTGTAAAATTGCTAATTAGATTAGGAGTAGTTATGTTAGCAGCTGAGCTAGGCTATATCACAGGCTAAAGAATTAATGGTCTCATCAACGTTCCAAGTATATACTTCAACTATTTAATCTGATTCGTCGGATCATACTTCGTGGCGATGTGATGATCGAATAAATTACATCAGATGATAACCTTGCAAATCCGCTGACGAAAGCTGTTTCTCAGTAGAAGTTTGAGCGACCCGTGCATAGTTCAGGTGTAGGACACTTGAGTTATTGGCTA